>JAZHEH010000556.1:0-169948 GCA_036589455.1 Ateles fusciceps
CAGCCATTCTGCAATAGTTTCAATGGGCTGTCATTAGGCATCCACCTTAAAGTGCTGATTTGGCTCCTTTTGACTTCTTTTTGTTTCCTAATCTTGAAAAAAATTAAAAGGCACCTTTAATTTTTTAACTTACTTAAAGGCCACCCATTTTACTTCAGTTAATAATGCTAAAAAAGATGGCATTGACAACGGTTAAATTTCCAGGAGTGCTCATTTCTTTAGGAATGGACTAAAATGACTGGTGTTATCATTTTACAGAACCTGAACTTGATGAAGATTAAATTGTCGAGAAATAAAGTTTATATTGTTAAACTTTTTATCTTCTAATTCAATTTTTCCATGAACGTTTCTGAAGTACCCTCATATCTAACTGCGGAGGATCTCTTTATATGCATTAAATAGAATGAGCCATTTCCCACTGCCAGGCCTATTCCCTGGCTGTACCCTTAGCCAGGAGAGAGAGAAATATCTTACCTCATTCCAGCCCTGACATCCAATATGATCATAGTTGGACATGGGATATTTCTCAGGCTCTATCTATTCTTGGTTTTCCTCTAGCCAAGTCTCCAATCTCCCCACTACCCAGAATCCAGAACTGTTTTTCTTTTCTGTGCCTCATTTAGAAGAGTGTTATTTGTTCATTTTTTTCCCTTGCTGCCTTCGAAAGCTACGTGTGTGACATGAACAGAGGCAAAGAAGTGATAGGAATTACAAGGAATGCTACCCTGCAGGTGAGGGAGGTTTTCTTTGGAGGAGGTGAGCCACTTGGAAATTCCACTGCTTAGGTGAGGTACCAAGCCCCTCCAGACAGCTCTCCCAGACACCTGCATTAATAAGCACATGTTAAGGTGAACTATAGCTATGACTCAGCTAACATGAACCTTCCATGAATGAGGAGACCATATACATGCTTCCCAAGTATTTGGTGGGTTGAGTAGATGTTCCTAGTTCATTTTCAAACAGATAAAGAAGAGTTTTAAATTTAACCTTAATAAAGGGAGAAATAACCTCTAATAGGTAAATTCTAAGAAGACATTGTATCTGTGATGGGTACATCAGAAGATGCCTACATTGATTTTCTTAAATTGATTGTCTTCCAAGTCAGAGTTAAAGTATCCTAAAGTGCCAAGATGAGGATAAACTATGAAGTTTTGAGAGGAGGTGAGCATCTATAATGGAACTAATCATTAGGAATCAGGAGAGCAAAATAAACCATCATTTGATTACACATTTTTTTTTAGATAAATTATGAGAAACAAGTGTTAGAAAGGAGGTTCTCAAAGCAGTGTCCACATTAGCAGAACCAGCCTCACCTGGGACCCCGGTTAGAAATGCACATTCTCAGGTCCCACCCCAGGCGGACTTGCTAAATCAAACGCTCCGGAGTGGGGCCCAGAAATCTGCATTTCAACAAGCCCTCCCAGAGATGCAGATGCAAAACCTCTGCTAGAATATGGCTAACATGACACCGTTTACTCTTCCAGCTCTGTGAGCAATCTCACAGGGATGTGAGAACTGTATAAAAAGAATATAATTTTTACTTCCTTGGAGAATTGGACCTGTAATCTTCAAATGGTTTCTTCTTTATTTTATTTTATTTTATTTTTATTTTTTATTTTATTTTATTTATTTATTTATTTATTATTATTTTTTTATTGCATTTTAGGTTTGGGGGTACATGTGAAGAACATGGAAGATTGTTGCATAGGTACACACATGGCAGTGTGATTTGCTGCCTTCCTCCCCCATCACCTATATCTGGCATTTCTCCCCATGCTATCCCTCCCCAACTCCCCACCCCCCACTATCCCCTCCCCTTTCCCTCCCCCAACAGACCCCAGTGTGTGATACTCCCCTCCCTGTGTCCATGTGTTCCCATTGTTCAACACCCACCTATGAGTGAGAACATGCGGTGTTTGATTTTCTGTTCTTGTGTCAGTTTGCTGAGAATGATGGTTTCCAGGTTCATCCATGTCCCCTACAAAGGACACCAACTCATCGTTTTTGATGGCTGCATAATATTCCATGGTGTATATGTGCCACATTTTCCCTGTCCAGTCTGTCATTGATGGGCATTTGGGTTGGTTCCAGGTCTTTGCTATTGTAAACTTGTGCTGCAATGAACATTCGTGTGCATGTGTCCTTATAAGTAGAACGATTTATAGTCTTTTGGATATATACCCAGTAATGGGATTGCTGGATCATCAAATGGTTTCTTAAAGAGACTGGCCATTGAGAAGTTTACATTTTATTATTAAACCTTAGTGATAACGGGTTTTCAGCAAATAAATTAAATTTGGCTAAAACCTGGCTGGAGAAAATAGCTGCAGGAGATTCCATTGCTGATCATGCTCCCGTGGAAAACCCGGAATCAGTGCTGAGTTTTTCCTTCCTGAAGCAGTTGTTAACAACCTCGTCCCTAAATTGGCTACTCAAGCTGCTCTCCAGGAACAGTTAATATGTTCCCAGAGGATAACATCAACCTTCATTTAGAGCCCCACCTTGGGAGATGCAAAGCCACAGGTCTCTGTTGAATACACAGGTCACCTGGAGAAAGAGTACAGTTGAACTCCAGAGAAAAACTGAAAAGTTTACTCTCCTGTGTCTCTTGATTTCCAGAAAAGAGTGAGACTAGTAGGTTCCATGTCCCCAATTTCCAAAGCTTATTTAGGTTTCAAAATGCTTCACAGACCAGCTGTATGTGTTGCATAAAACCTGTTGAGTTTATTACTGATGACAGGCCTAGCTCTAGTTAAAAAGCATGCAACACGAAATTATATTGTCTCCTCGATAATGACAGGATTGCAATCAGAGAATGAAATTTGTTTTCTCATCTGGTTATACCCAAAAGGCTACATTCAGATGAACCATCACTCCCTTTTGCACAAGTGGAAATCATATAGAATATTTCTGTGAGTGTGTTTAGGGAGTGCTTTGACATAGGAGAATCATAGAACAGCAGGAAAGTGAATGTGAAAGTTAGTCTTCCAAGTAAAGTGAGAGTGAAGGGAAGATATACTTGAAACAGTGAGGATATTTCAAGGTAATTGAAATGCAAAAGTGAATCCTTTTCTGTGACTTAATTATGATAGAAGACAAAATAAAGAGAATCTTAGAAATCTTGAATATTCACATTCAGTTTAAGTAAATAATAAAATATTTTCCAGAAACCTGTAAATAACATAGAAATCGCATTTGCTCTGTCTCTGTCTCTCTCTATATATACCTGTATCTGTTTGTTTCTGTGTCTCTGTCTCTGTCTCTGTCTCTCACACACACCCACTTCCATTTGAGATAGATAGATAGAGATAGATATAAGATAACAGGTAGTTTTGCTCTGAGTGGGGGTATTTACAATGTGGTACACTTGATTTTGACTGTTTTTGACATTCTTATTCTGAAAAAGGATATAACTTGGAAATAAATTACGTTTATGCATCCATACAAACTCTTCAAATAGGCAATTGGAATGAAAGTATGCCCAGTGGAGACTAAAAATCATAAAACTCCATGTAATGTGAAAGGTGGAGAAGCATTTTAGAATGCATATTAAAACACAATAAACATAAGGATAGATTCTATCACAGAATCTATCCTTAGAATAGAATGCCTGAATTCCCATCCCAGGATGTGATTTCAAGGCACAATGAGATAAAATGCCTGGAGAGAGAGAATAACGACGACTTTAGACACTGAGGCAATTCCCAGGATGAGTTCAGGGTGACACACTGCACCTGGACCTTAAGCAAATGAACAATGGTCGGTTGGGCTCAAGGGACTTCTGGGGTGGGACTAGCCCTGGCTCAGGGTAAGAAGAAGCTTGACATACCCTCTCTCCAAGCTGTACATCTATCAATCACGAACAGCAAAAGTGCACTGAGTGGGATTTAGCACTTTCCCCAAAGCATTAGAGACAGAGTTCCATTGGTCATCTGTGGATTCTCTCAGTTCCCACGTCTTGTCTTGAGTTTTTGTTGGTTTGGGATTTCTTTCCTGCTTTGTCCAATAATTCCACCAGATTCTTATATTCTGGATTAATGGGATCACCCCAAACTCTCTCCGCACCCTCCTTTGTCCCTATTGATTGACACCTGTAACCTCTTGCTGTCTGATTTTTCCACCAATCCCCTAGTGTACATCCCACATCACCCTTTTGAATCTACTTTTTTTTTCTCCAAGGCTACCAGTGACCTCAGGAAATGCAGTCAGATCCCGTTACCTCCTCTTAGCCCATCATTAACATTACAGTATTTGGCCTGGTGCGGTGGCTCACGCCTGTAATCCAACACTTTGGGAGGCCAAGGCGGGCGGATCACCTGAGGTCGGGAGTTCAAGACCAGCCTGACCAACATGGTGAAACCCCGTCTTTAAAAAAAAAATAAAAAAATAAAAATAAAAATAAAAAACATTACAGTATTTGACTCTGTTCACCTGCATCTCAGTTTCAAGGTATGGCTCTGCAGCTTTGAGTCTGTTCGCCTTCTTCATTGATTTCTGTTTCTCCAACACTTTTTATAAGTCAGCATTTACCGAAGCTATGCCTGAGCTCAGCCTGTGCCTCCAAACTCTGCTTTTCTTTGGGCTCCTAACCATCCCTATAGCTTCCACCATGAGTTCTCTGCTGCTAAGTCCCTAATCTGTGTTTCTCCACTCTCATTTCTAAATGCTGAACACCTACACCTGGAACTCGGCACTTCTTAAAATTAAATTAATGATTGCCTACTCTATTCTTGCAGTCCCGATTGTTTATCTGTGTTCTCTAATTTAATAATAAAACCATGGAATACTATGCAGCCATAAAAATAATACAATTATGTCCTTTGATGCAACATGCATACAGCTGGAGGTCATTGTCCTAAGTGAACTAATGCAGAAACTGAAAACCAAATACCACAAGTTTTCCCTTAGAAGCTAAACATGAGGTACTCATGGACATAAAGATGGGAACAATAGATCCTGGGGGACTCTTAGAAGTGGGAGAGACGGAGGCGCAAGGGTTGCAAAACTACCTACTGGGGCCTCTGCTTAGTATCTAGCTGGTGGGTTTAATCATACACCAACCTCAGCATGATGCAATACACTCATGTAACAAACCTGAATCTAAAATAAAAGTTGAAAAATGTTAAAAAAAAAAAAAAAAAAAGTGCTCGCTTCAGCAGCACATATACTAAAATTGGAACAAAAAAAAAATCAAAAAACGGGCCAAGTGCAGTGGCTTACATCTGTAATCCCAGCACTTTGGGAGGTCAAGGTGGGCGGACCACCTGAGGTCAGGAGTTCGAGACCATCCTGGCCAACATGGCTTAACCCCATCTCTCCTAAAAATACAAAAAGTAGCCCGGCGTGGTGGCATGTGCTTGCAATCCCAGCTACTCGGGAGGATGAGGCAGGAGAATAGCTTGAACCTGGGAGGTGAAGTTTGCAGTAATCCAAGATTGTGGTGCCATATAGCACTTCAGCCTGGGCAATAAGAGTGAAACTTGGTCTCAAGAAAAAACAAAAACGACGACCTTCCTCGCCTGCAGACTCGACATTTCACTTTGTTTTATCATGGTCTCCTTCCCATCCACCCACTCACCAATACAGTTGATTGTCAAAATCTGTTATTTTATAGCTTTCAAACTTCTCTTCTGAATTCTTCTCTCGATTTTTTCATGCATTCATCAAGCACTTGCCCACCCTGTTGTATTTTCATCTCCCTGATTTTTCCCTAATTTCTCACTTTTTCCACCTCATTGTTTTCTTTAAACCACAATCAGCCCAGCCCTATTAAATATCTGTGAAAGTAACTGCATTTTTCTTAATATCAGTTGCATTTCTCAGTCAACATTTGAATTGTTATCTTCTTTTGGGACCAGGCCACACATCTGCCTCACTTATCTGACACCTTTTTGAAGTCTGAGATGATTTTTTGTTCATCCAGAAGCTTCTGCACATTCAGCACCCTGTCACCTGCTAAAAGAGTTGCAATGCATCCAAGATCAGGTTGTCTCTTTGTTTGGTAAGGGTATTTTTCAATGTGCTCCAGGCTGGACATCCTATATATTACCTCATTCAGCTAACAACAGTTCTGTAGAGTATTTATTATGCCCCCATTTATATACGAGAAAAAGGAAGATGAGAGTGATTATGCAATTTTGCTTAACTGGTTAGTGAAAGAACTAAATCTTTATTGTGTGGCTTGGAAACCATGGTTTTTCTCCCAAGACACCACACTATCTCTCAATAAGGATATGTCAATAATTAATGCTGGATAGGTCTCTCCAGTTCTATCACCAATGGGATCAAAATATACGACCCTATTCTTCATCTTTTTTCTCATGTGACCAAAGAAGTCTGTCCACACAATATCTAGGACACACCATGGGGGGGGGGGGCGGGGGAAAAGGATCGAATCAAAATTCTTTTTTTGTGTAATGTTGGGAGGTTGATTCACAGTCCCCAAAGATGTTGAAATCCTAATCCCAGAAGCTGTGAAAATGTCACTGTACCTGGAAAAAAGGAAATTGATTAAGGATCTTAAAATGGGGAGATCATCCTGGGCTAGCCAGGTAGGTCCTTATAAGAGAGAGGTAGGAGGGTCAGAGTCAGAGACAGAGACATGAGGATAGAAAGAGATGTCAGAGTGATGTGGGGCCATGAGCCAAGGAATTCAGGTAGGCTGTGGGAGATCGGATAGGAATTCTGTTTCTATTCTATGTGTCTTTTTCCCACTTCCGTAGACCTGTGTCCAGGGCCCCTTGCCTCCAAAAGCTCTTCAACTACCTATTCTCCAGCAGAACATTTTTCTGCTAGTACAAACATTTTCTTTCAGGAATTGGCTAAAAGCTGTTTCCATAAAAACTTCCCTGTACGAATTGAGCCCTAAAAGCATCTTGCTTTTACTTAGGATTTCTGTAGAGCTTATGCACACCTCAAGCGTGCCGATTCACGCTTGGTTCTGGAGTCTATGGTGGACTCACAGGAATATGACTCCTCTCATGAATGCAAGCTATGATGTGCTCCCTAAAGCAGGGGGATGTGTCTCGAATGCCTCTTCAGTCCTCGTCCAATGTCTAATACAGTGCTGCTTCTGCAGCATTGAGCAGCAGTCCTTAAGACTTGAGTTTTAATCCTGACTCTATCACCTATAAGCACTAAAAGAAAGGTGCCCAAACTGTCTGTCTTATTTGTCCAGTGGGGGATCCTATCCATTTTACAGGGTGTGATGGTTAATTGCAGGTGTCAACGTGGCAAATAGTTATTGTTCAGGTTCAATACGGCCTTGCAAATACACAGGCTTTGAGTTATACCAAGCATGCTCATTCTTATGTGGTATGTCCATATACGAAATACAAAAGAAATATACCACAAAATGATGGTGTTCAGGACATGGAGCAAGGCCCTGTTTCTGTGGCATAGCGTCCTAGGTTTTGTAGGATTCCACTGGAGGCAGCTACAAGTCCAACATGCAACGCTCTGAAATCCCTTCCTAAGCTAATGAAGTGAAGCCCTGACCACCAAAAAAAGGGATGAAACAGAACTCCTTCATTGTGTCTTAAATGATGCTACCAGCTCTTCAAGCCACCATGAATTTTAGCATCTTAAGAACAATCTGTGTAACAAATGAAAACTGCCTATAAAGTCAGTGCTTTACATCCCACACCCTTATTACATGGAAATTCATGTTTCCATAATCACATCAAAGTTTAATGTGCTATTCATTATAAGAATAAATGACATGAGTTATTCTGTCCGTGTAATTATTAACAACTCAAAATTAAATTGTAGTAATTTTATACCTTATTCTTCTGAAAATGATAATTTACTTTCTCCTTTTGCCTGTGAACTATGCTTCAACAGTACACCTTTACCTTCTAAAATAAATGATCACATATAGAATATCTATTTTATATAAGAATATATATTTATCTGTATGCATTACATATTTATATATTATATATAAATATAAATGAATTTTTGTTTCATATATGTATTTATGTTTATACAGAATATAAATATTTATATATAAAATCTACATATAAAATATATGTATATATAAATATATGAAAATAGATATATAAATATATATAGATTATATTATATTTATCAAAAATATACATAGATAAATGTAAATTATATATCTACACATTAGAAATACACAGTCTTTTCTATATATAAGTAGAATTTACTACCATATATAGTAAATTAAATTCTATTATATATAGAAAAGATCTGTGTGTTTACATACCTGTGTATTTATATAAATTATATAAATATAGATTTTATGAATATACACATTAGAAATACAGTAGTAAATTCTACTATATATAGAAAAGACCTGTGCATTTATATAATTATATATAAATGTAGATTATATATATACACATTAGAAATACACAAGTCTTGCCAGGCACGGTGGCTCAAGCCTGTAATCCCAGCACTTTGGGAGGCCGAGGGTGGGCAGATCATGAGGTCAAGAGATCAAGACCATCCTGGCCAACATAGTGAAACCCCATCTCTACTAAAATATAAAAATTAGCTGGGCATGGTGGCATACGTCTGTAGTCCCAGCTACTCGGGAGGCTGAGGCAGGAGAGTTGCTTGATCCCGGGAGGTGGAGGTTACAGTGAGCCGAGATCGAGCCACTGCACTCCAGTCTGGCGCCTGGCAACAGAGCAAGACTCTGTCTCAAAAAAAAAAAAAAAAAGAAAGAAAGAAATACACAAGTCTTTCTATACATAGCAAGTTCCATATCATTCTCTCCTTGTAATTATTGACAACTGGGAATTGAATCGTGACAATTGTGTACTTGATTATTCTTAAAATGATAATTTCCTTTCTCATCTCATTTTACCTGTGAACCATGCTTCAAAAATCATAACACTTTACCTCCTAAAATAAATGATCATATATGGAATATATATTCTATGTATTTATATTTATGTATCTATTTTTATATATTTATATTTACAAATGGGTTTCATATATAGATTTGATATCTATATTTATATATTATTTATAAATATAAATATATGTTTAATATATGTTAGTATGTTTTTATATGAATATATATTTATGTAAAAGTATAAATATTTATATAGATAATCTATATCTAAATATAAAAAAAAGAATGGATTCATTAATATATAAATATGCATAGTAGGTTCTGGTATATATAGAAAAGACCTGTGTATTTCCAACATGTGCATATATAATCCATATTTACATACTTATATATTTTACATGTAAATATATAATCCATATTTTATTTGCATTTATATATTTTATATGTAAATACATATAATATGTATATCATAAATATTGTTGTATATTTTATTTATATATAAATTTATATATATTTGTATATAGTAAATTCTACTATCTATAGAAAAGACCTGTTTATTTCTAATGTATGGAAATATGAAATATATTTTCTGTGTCCTCAGTTTCAAAAATAAAAAAGTGCCTTTCAAGTAGTTAGATTTGGCTCTACTTTGTATTTTTCTTTCTTAATTATATTAGATTGTAGGGAGGGGAAACTGAAAGGAAAGACGATGGAAACGATTCTTCCATTGGTTTCTATGAATGGAAAGGTATTTTAACAATAAAATCTAAGTAGGTAGAATCCATTTCTTGGAACTTAGTGTTTGAGCTAGCAAGACTGCATGAAGAGAGAAACCTTACAAGACGAGGAGTCATCCTGTGAAGGGGAAATTTGTTTCCAGTGCTCAGCCATGACACAATCCTTATCCTCCTGTCCGGCTGTGACCTGTCCCTCTGACATCAACCCCGCAGGACCCCACTTCCTACCCTCCACACACCACCCATTCTTCCCTCCTTCCCACACACCACCTCTCCCTCCCTCCTCACACACCACCCCCCTCCCTCCCCCTCCCTCCCTCCCTCCCCACCATCAGAGAACGCAGTCACTGGGATCATTTTGCAACACACTGGATTTATTGACATCAGCATGGGGGCGATATCTGAGGTCTCCTGGCGGCTGGGCCTGAACTTAGTTGCTGCTGAGGGGACGTGGTGCTGGAGATGGTGATCACGTCACTCAGTGGATCCTCCAGCTGGGTCTCCTGGCTCAGTGGGTCAGGGGATGCTCACTGGCTCCTCCTCCACATGCACCTCGCTCGGAGGAAGCTCCTGGCTTGGCGGCTCGCTGGGCCCGGGTGGTGCTGGCCCGCTCCCTGCCTCAGGGGTTCCCACGGCTCCATCTTTTTCCCAGCGGCACGTTTCCCCTTCCTGCCTCTCCTTCCAGGACCTGCTTTTCCTCTCTTGCCCGCCTTGGGCGTCTGGAAGGACAACAGGGAGATCACAGAGGGGGCTCTGTCCGGGTCAGGGAAGAGGATGGAGGAGGCTGGGAACAGGGACGTTTCCTGACAAGCGGTGCCGGGACGGGCTGGGGGTTGTGTCAGGTGAGGACAGGGCAGGAATCTTGTGAGGAAGGAGTCAAGGGGAAGACGAGGAGGAGCTTGGGTGGGTCGCTCACCTTCTTCGAGGTACTGGGCCTCTCCTCAGAGGAGGATTTCCTCTTCGCAACTCCATGGTCATGGCCGGTGGTCCCGAGGATCTAGTCTTTGGTGCCATCTTGCTCAACTCAACGTCTCCAACGGTCAACGTCTCCAACGGTCAACGTCAGCCTGCGTGGTCTACGTGTACGTGCCCCTCCCGGGATTCCAGGCCAACGCGGTAACCACGTCCCTGAGCTTTGATTGGTCAGCACACCGCCACCCAGCCAATGGTAGCCCTGGGCGGGAGGACGGGCTTAGACGTCACACAGCACCATCAGGACATGGCAGAGGAAGTGCGGGGGGGGGGGGGGGGGGGTGGCATTTGGTGAGGAAGGCAGGATGCTCTGGTTGGAGAAAGGGAGATTATGGTTAGCACTCCTAAAGGTAGTTCCCAAACTGACATGTCACCCCTGTTAACCTCCCCATGTTCAATTTTGGAAGATCACATGGCACGGGAGGGTGTTTCCTCCAGATGTTTCCCCCAGGACCCCCCATTCAGTGGTACATTCTGTTCCCTCCCACCTTCCATCCTTACCCAGTTTCTGTATGACCTACATAAAACCCCTCCATGCTAACTGGGACGGGTTTAGGGCTACATGAAGATGTCAATCATCCCTCTCTCTTAAATCCCTCTGCTGCACCTTAAGGACCGTTCAATTCTTGGATGCGATGAAAGAACTTTTCCACCTCCTTTCCTTCTCCCAGCGTCCACATAGTGCCCCTAAATGTTTCATTCTCATGGTTTAAAGCACTGGCTTCAGGTCAAGATCAGCAAACATACTTGCTCAACTGGGGTATCAGTATCAGGCTGGGTTCCTAAGAGAAGGAGAAACTAAGCCAACTGGATACTGGGGTGTGTGTGTGTGTGTGTGTGCGCGTGTGTGCAATATTATATATCATAAACATCTATTTACTACTGTATGGTATTCATTTATGAATAATATTATGTATATTATACGGTTTACTCTAAGAAATTGGCTCACACATTCACTTATTGTGGGGATCTAGGAAGCTGAAATATGTAGGACAAGTGAGCAGCCTGGAAACTAAAAGCTTCTGCACAGTCAACGATCAACAAAACAAAAAGGCAGGCTATGGTTTGGGAGAAACTATTTGTGAACCATCTATCTAATAACAAGTTAATATCCAGAATATATAAAGAACTCACACATCTCAATAGCAAAATATACAGCCTGGTTAACAAATACGCAAAGGACTTGAATAGGCATTTCTCAAAAGAAAACCCACCACTGGCCAACAGTTATATGAACATGTGCTCAACATCATTAATAATCAGACAGTACAAATGAAAACCACAATGAACTATCACCTCACATTTGTTAGGATGTGTATTATCAAAAAATCAAGAGATAAAAAGTCATGATGGCAAAGGTGTGGAGAAAATGAAACACTTTTAGGGTTTTAGCCAGCATGTTAAGAAGGACCTTACATGACAGAAATGTTATTGGTACATTATGAAAAACAGTATAATGATTCCTTGGAAAATCAAAATAGATCTACTATATGACCCAGTAGTTCATCTATTGAGCATTTATCCCATCCTCAAAATGAAATCCACATCTTATAGCGATATCTCCAGTACTAATTCTAACTCATTAATCACACAGGAAATAAGAGTTTCTATTTGAAAACACTGTCTCTTTCCACCATCCTGGTGTCAATTATTTATTCTATTCTAGTCATCTCTTCTTTATTGCTCTGTAATAACCTAGGTCCTACTATACATTGACATAACTAACTCATTATTCCAACAAGAAATGAGAAATGTTGAAAAGAATGCAATTGTATACTTCTTGTCTTCAACCAGTTATTCTAGTTTTTGGAGGATTCTGTGTTTAACTCTTACCCCGGTAACTCTAGTTACCATATCCATAGTACCCAGTCAACAATCCTAAAAAAATAAGAACACAGAGCTGACTAGAATGATTACTAAACTTTCTGTGTTCAACCAGTTTTCCTAGTAATTGCTAGTTGTTTATTCAGCTGTTTGCCTAGGTATCACTAAATGTCTAGTATTATGTCACTAAGACATAAGAAGTAATATTGAGAAGAATATGTCTATTTCAGGTACTGGCTTCATATAGTTATCTCTAGTTACTCACTTGGATAAAGTAGCTATCCATTGTATGAGATAATTTTTCTAACATGAGGTTGGGATTTTGCATTAAGGAAAATGGTTATTCAATTCCCTGGCATAGACCAGTTATCTTCAGCTTCCTGTGATCAATTACTTGGTCTGGCTATTTTTAGCTATCTTTAGGTTGCTAATTACATGTTTACCACTAGGTATCTGTGATAATTTATTATTCTAACAAAAAATAGTAGAATGATAAGGAATGAGCTATCACCTCACACCTGTTAGGATGGGTATTACCAAAAAGTCAAGAGATAAAAAGTAATGATGGCAACGGTGTGGAGAAAAGGAAACCCTTTGAGGGTGTGCAGAAAGGGGACCTTTACACTCTTTTGACAGACATGTAACTGGTACAGCCATTATGAAAAACAGTATAATGGTTCCTTGCAATATCAAAATAGATCTAGCATAGGACCCAACAGTTCATCTATGGAGTGTGTACCCCATCCCCAAAATGAAATCCACATCTCACAGAGATAGCGCCAGTACTAATTCTAACTTATTAATGCCGTAGGATATAAGAGTTTCTATTTGAAAAGACTGGGATTTTTTCACCATCCTGGTGTCAAATATTTATTCTAGTCATCTTTTCTTATTTCTCGCTTTGTAATAACCTAGGTACTACTACTCATTGACAGAACTAGCTCATTATTGCAATAAGAAATGAGAAATGTTGAGAAGAATGCAACTTTATACTTCTTGCCTTCAACCAGTTATTCTAGTTATGTGGAGGATTATGTATTTAACTCTTACCCGGGTAACTCTAGTTAGCATAACCATAGCACCTAGTCAACAATCCTAAAAATTAAGAGCATAGAATTGACTAGAATGGTGACTAAACTTTCTGTGTTCAACCAGTTTTCCTAGTAATTGCTAGTTGTTTATTCAACTGTTTGCCTAGGTACCACTAAATGTCTAGTTTTATGTCACTAAGATGTAAGAAGTAATATTGAGAAGAATATGTCTATTTCAGGTACTGGCTTCATGTAGTAATCTCTAGTTACTCACTTGGATAAAGTAGCTATCTCTTGTATGAGGTGATATACCTAACATGAGGTTGGAATTTTGCATTGAGGAAAATGGTTATTCAATTCCCTGGTATAGACCAGTTATCATCAGCTTCCAGGGATCAATTACTTGGTCTGGCTAATTCTAGCTATCTTTAGGTTGCTAATTACATGTTTACCACCAGTTGTCTGTGGCAATTTATTATTCCATCAAAAAATAGTAGAATGATAAGGAAGGATTTTCCTTTATCCTGGCATCGCATAGATAGTCAAGTTATCTCTGGTTAGCCTTTAACCTTTTTTTTTCCTAGGTAATACTCAGCACCTATCATTCTAAGTTCTTATCCCAACTAAAATCAATAATTGAGAGTTGCAAAGAACATGACTTTCAGGAGCAGGCTTCACTTGGTATTGAAATGATTGTTAGCTGTTTCTATGTAACGAGTTTCATGGGAAAGCCCAGTTAAGTAGAACTTATATATTAACTCAACACCAACAGAATTATATCTGACCACACTACATGCCCTATGTTCTACATTCCACTGAACTCTTCTTGTTGTCTCTATTTTACTACTTACTTAGGTACATGACTTACCTGTAGTGTTAATTCATTATTCCAACAATAACCCAGCAATAAGTGCTGAGAAGAAAGTGATTTTTATTTTAAAATTTTTATTGAGGTAAAATATACATATGTAATGTTTCATCTTTACTAATTGTAAGTGTGCAGTTCGGTGGTAATAAATACATTTATATTCTTTTATTACCCCTTCATTCCCTCCTTCCCTTCTACCCTCTGGTAACCATCACTATAGTCGCTATCCTCACAAGAACTACTTTTTTAGCTCCCATGTATGAGTGAAAACATGCAATATTTGTCTTTCTGTGCCTGGCTTATTTCATTTAACATAATGGCCTCCAGTCTCATCCATGTTGCTGCAAATGACAGGATGTCATTCTTCTTATGGCTGGATAATATTCCACCTTATACATATACCACAATTTCCTTATCCATTCATCCATTGATGAGCACTTAGACTAAATCCATATTTTGGCTATTGTGACTTGTGCTGCAATGCACATGAGCTTACAGATATATATATATCTCTCTCTCTTTCTTTCCCCACGAGTGGAATACTTGGATCATATAGTAGTTATATCTTTAGGATTTTGAGGAAATCCATACTGTTCTCCATAGTGGCTGTAGTAATTTACATTCCCACCAACAGTATACAATGGTTCCCCTTTTCCACCTCTTTGCTAGCATCCATTCATGCCTGTCTTTTTGATCAAAGCCATTTTAACTGAGATGAGATGATATTGCATTGTGGTTTTGATTTGTATTTCTCTGATGATTTGTTGTAAGTATATTTTTGCATGTCTGCTGGCCATTTTTGTGTCTTCTTTTGAGAAATGCCTATTTAGATTATTTGTGTCCATTTTTAAATCAGATTGTTTGTTATTAAGTTTTTCGAGCTCCTTATGTATTCTGATTATTACTCCCTTGTCAGTTGGACAGTTTGCAAATATTTTCTGCTGTTCTATGGGCTGTCACTTCATTTGGTTGATAATTTACTTTGTTATGCAGAGCTTTTTTAACTTGATGTAATCCCAGTGGTTTATTTTTGCTTTGGTTCTTGTGGTTTTGAGATCTCACTCGAGAAATCTTTGCCCAGACCATGTCCTGGAGCATTTCCCCAATGTTTTTCTGATGGTTTCAGTTTCTGGTCATAGATTTGTGTGTGTCTGTGTGTGTGTGTGTGTGTGTGTGTGTTAGACAGAGTCTCATTCTGTTGCCCAGGCCCAGGCTGAAGTGAAATGGCACAATCTCGGTAACTTCCACTTACTGGGTTCAAGTGATTCTCATGTCTCAGCCTCCTGAGTAGCTGAGATTATAGGTGTGCACCACCACACCAGGCTAACAGTTGAATTTTTTAGAAGAGATGGGGTTTCACCATGTTATCCAAGCTGGTCTTGAACCCCTTACCTCAAGTGATCCACCTGCCTCGGGCTCCCAAAGTTCTGGGATTACAGGCGTGAGCCATCTTGCCCAGCCAGATTCAAGTCTTTAACCCATTTTTGATTTAGTTTTTGTGTGTGGTAAGAGATAGGAATCTAGTTTCATTCTTCTGCACATACTTATTCAGCTTTCCTAGCACTATTTATTGAAAAGTCTGTCTTTTCAGCATCATATATTCTTAGTGTCTTTGTTGAAGTTGAGTTGGTTGTAAGCATGTGGCTTTATATCTGGGTTCTGTATTCTGTTCCATTTGTCTGTCTGTTTTTATGCCAGTACCATGCTGTTTGGGTTACTATAGCTTTGTAGTAAATTTGGAAGTCTAGTAGTGTGATGCCTCCAGCTTTTTGCTTTTTGCTTGGAATTGATTAGGCTATTTGAGGTCTTTTGTGGTTTTATATGAATATTATAATCTTTTTCCCATTTCTGTGAAGAATGTAATTAGTATTTTGATAGGGATTGCATTGAATCTGCAAACTGCTTTGGGGAGTATTTTCATTTCAGAAATATTAATCCTGTCAATCTATGAACATGGGCCATCTTTCCCACAGTTTTGTGTCCTGAGAAGATCATATTTTTTAAATTTCTGTGTTTAATTAGTTTTTCTATCTATTATTACTTATTCCTAGTAGATTAATTACCTGGCTACTGGCAGGTACAGGTCAACCTCATTTTATTGTGATGCACTTTATTCTGTTTGCAGATATTGCATGTTTTTTTCATTTTGTTTTGTTTTTTTTTTTTTTTGTAAATTTTAAGGTTTCTAACGACTGTTTGTTGAGCATGTCAGTGTCAGCATGTGCCCACTTCATGTTCCTGTGTCACATTTTGGTAATTCTCACAATATTTCAAACATTTCCATCATTATTGTATCTGTTGTGGTGATTTCTGATCAGATCTTTGATGTTATTATTGTAATTGCTTTAGGACTCTACAAACTGGGCCCATATAAGAACACACCAACAGGCATCACACTACCTGACTTCAAAATATACTACAAAGATATATTTCAAAATATACTACAGATCTACAGGAGGAGAAAGATGGCAGAATAGAAGGCTTCACCGATTGTCCCCATGACCCCTCTCTCAAAGACACCAATTTAACAACTATATACACAGAAAAAACACCTTCATGAGAACCAAAAATCAAGTGAACACCCATAGTACCTGGTTTTAACTTCATATTGCTGGAAGAGGCACTGAAGAGATAGAAAAACAGCCCTGAATTGCCAATGCCACCCTTCCCCCACCCCCAGTGTCATGCTGAGAGCATCCCTGGGCACTGGGGAGGCAGAACACAGCAGTTGTGAGGCATTGACCTCAGTGATGTACTATTAGAGCAGAACAGAAAGAAAACCAAATTCAGCTGTCCCTCACCCATGGAGTGAGCATTTAAACCAGGCTAACCAGAGGAGAATTACTGACCCCAGTGGTCCAAACTTGAATTCCTGCAACCTCATCACCAAGGGCTGTAGAACTCTCTGTCTCCAAGTAAAGTTGAAAGGCAGTCTAGGCCATAAGGACTGCAACTCTTGGGTGAGTCCTCGTGCTGAACTAGGCCCAGAGACAGTGGGTGGACTGGGCAGTGGGGGGTGGGGGCAGTAAAATACTAGACACCAGCTGGGACAACCAAGGGAGTGCTTGCATCACCCCTCCCCTAACCCTAAGCTACACAGCTCACACTCCAAAGTCACCTCTTCCTTCTGCTTGAGGAGGTGAGAGGGGAAGAGTGGGGAGGATTTTTCTTACCCAGTCTTGGATGCCAGCTCAGCCACAGCAAGATAGGGCACTAGTCAGAGTCATAAAGCCCCAGTTCCAGGCCCCAGCTCCCAGACAACATTTCTAGATATAACCTGGGCCAGAAGGAAGCCCACTTCTTTGAAGGAAAGGACCCAGTCCTGACAGCATTCAACACCTGCTCACCGAAGAGCCTTGGGCCCTGAATAACCAGCAGCAACACTCAGGTACTACATCAAGGGCCTTGAGTGAGCCTCTGAGACTTGCTGGCTTCAGGAGTGACTCAGCAAAATACTAGCCATGGTGATAATGGGGCAAACTCCTTCTGCTTGAGAAAAGCACAGGGAAAGTAAAGGGAACTTTGTCTTGGACCTTAGGTACCACTTTAACCACAGGAAGGTAGGGCACCAGGTGGGCTCTTGGGGTCTCCAGTTTTAGGACTTGACTTTTGAATGGCATTTTTAAACCTTCCCTGAGCCAGAGGGGAGCCCAATGCCCTGAAGGGTGAGTTCCAAGGCAGGCAGAATTGACCACAAGCTGGCTTAAGAGCCCTTGGGTTTTAAGGAAACATTGGCTAGTAGTCTGACTGTACTCCTCGTAGCCTGGAATGGCAGTGGCTACGGGGTAAGGCTCCTCTGCCTTTGGAAAAGGGAGGGGAAGAGTGAGAAGAATTGCATCTTGTGGTCTGACTGCCAGCTCAGCCGCAATAAAATAGAACACCAGGTAGGCGTCTAAGGTTTTTTACGCTTATGCTTGTCCTTGACTCCCTAGTAGCACCTCTGTATGAGATGAACTTATATTGACACATCATTATCACCCCCATTCCATAGATTATTTAGGATTCAATCTTGGTTCCTTTTTTTTTTTAGTGACTATTTTTTCACGTCACCTGTGCTATTGCCCCTGTTTTATTTTTCATGAAGAGAACATTTAATTTATACTTGTTTGTGATCATGAAATGTTAGGTTAGAATATCAGAAACAAGTTGCACTACAACAAATGTAAAGATTCACTTTTCTCCTGAAAATGGTAAGACAGATAACATTTATTTACATACATATGCTTGAAAAATTGTAGTTAGTGCTTTTAAATTCTAGATTGAAGCACATATTTTCTTTTGTTCCATAATAAGCAACCCCTTTGAAGAATAGCTGACATCAAGGGCATCATGTCTCCTAATACTGTCTCATTCAACAGCTGAATGTTGAAATGTACAGTCACAAAGCACTAAATATATTCTTAGAACAATGATGTACTAAACAAAATTCAGAAGTCATACGCAAAGACAGCTCCCAAGAAATTTTGCCCATAGACCAGTGGCAAGTCCTTTTCTTCAGCAACTGGAATCCAGGAGAAACAGAGTCTCTTGCCTCTGCCTCTTGGAGAGGGGTTCTCCTGATACCAGAGGGAAACGGCCATCCATTTCCCTGATGTTAGTTAAAATTTCACCTTGGATTGATAGTTCATATCTTTGTGAAGATATCCAAATTAAGGTGATCCAGTCAAATCACAAAATACTCGACTCACTTCTTAGGAGGAGCTTAACTCTTTCCTGATTTCTGTGCACACACCTGATTTATTGCACTTACAAAAGCTCTGACATGTAAAATTGAACCAGGCAGCACATTGCGTTCTTATCCAAGTGAATCAGGGCTCTCTCAGCGCTGCTCATCCAAAGCACATTGAAATCAATTCTTATTATTATTTATTTGTAAAACAGTGATGATGGTATCTGTGTCAGAGGGTTACTGTGAGTGTCAGGGGAAACAATGATGGTGAGAAGGTTAGACACATGGTACATGTTGATTAAATGTTAACTATTAGTTACCAATATCTTCATGATTTTAATTGATATGTAATAGTTGTAAACATGTATGGGGTAAATGTGATATTTTGATATAAGAATATGTAAAGATCAAATCAATGTAGTTGGGATATTATCACCTCAAACTTTTATCATTTCTTGTGCTGAGAACATTGCAAATCTCTTCTAGGTGTTTTGAAATACAGGATAACTGTAGTTACTCGAGTGTGATATTGAACACTAGAACTTATTTCTTCTCTCTAACTGTATGTTTGTTCCCATTGTCCAGCAATTCTTTTCCCCATCATCCCCACTACTGTTTCCAGCCTCTGGTAACCACCATTCTACTCACTACCTCCCTGAGATCAATTGTGTCCAGATATGAATAGCAAGTAAGTGGTAAAGATGGAATAGCTGATAGTTAATAATCATGTCTGGTCTAGTCTTTGTCTGCTACACTCTCTTTCATCTATGTGTGGCAAGTGCCTACTTACTCTTTAAAGATTTGTGTCAAAAACCACCTTATTCTTTATCTTGTCTGGAATCCATTAGTTCTCAAACAAAATTGTGCCCCTTTTCTTCTCTTTTAGTGGTTCTGTACCTCTCAAACCCCATATTGTGGCTGTTACTTACTTAACTGTTACCCTTGAGAGTAAAACTTTTATCATAGTCCTAGTTTTATTTTTGGAATCTTGCGTGTTTCCAGACATGCAGGAGGTGCACAATACACATGTACTAAATAAATGAATGATTGATCATTTGGAAGAATAAACGTTGACTACACAGCAATTCTCCAATCGCTGTGTTTATGCAAACACAAGAATTAAATTTATTTGCCTAATTGAAACATTATCTTGAAATGTATTCAAACTTCCCATTTTCCATAAGTTAATCGGACATCCTTTGTTACTACATTTTGACTAATTAAGCAGTCAAATCCTTTTGCCGTATATCATTTTAAGAACACGTGGAACAAAATCAGACAGCTTAGGTAGTTCATGTCCCTTGAGCTCACTATTTTAAGGAGTGAAGTTCACCCCGCCATTTGCCTACTTGCTTCAGTACTCACACAACACTTGCATCAATGTCCTGCTAATGCACATTAAATCAAATATCCATACCTGGCTTTGAAGTGTGTCCTATTCAACAAACAGGTCACTTGGTTATTATTATCTTCCATCCAGGATCAAGATAAAATATGTGCCAGAGAAAGATGCCTTATACAGATTCTCACAACGTACTAGTTACATATAAACAAATTAATTACTAGAGCAGACATTCCTACCTTTTAGAAAGAGAAGACTTGTTAAAATAGGAGTTGAGAGTGAAGAAAAGTAATTCTTGTTGAACTGATAAATGTTCCTTCTAGATAGTTTACGTTGCCATTAAAGCATAAAGTTGTCATTTTTCTTTATCTGTCGGTTACTTATTGCACAAACTATTCCGGCTTTTCAAATCATATCTTTTGGTCATTTGCCAAGTGCTTGGAGGCTGGGTACACATAGAATAAATTATCCAGTAAAAAACATCTCAGAACTTTTCAGCTAATTTTGATCAGGTGCACCTGTAAAGCTTAAGAAGCTGATAAAGAAGTACCTAACTAACGCATTGGATATAAGACACAAACATCTCACATAGGACAGTAGTGACTGAAGTTCTGAATGTTAACTTAGGAAATTGCAATCGTTAGGGGGAAAAATCCTTAAAGGCTTAAAATTCTACTAGGTAGTAACACTGCTTACACACACATGCATTTTCCTCTGTATTTGGGAAACTGATGGTCATGTTTCCTTTTTAGGGTGGAAGAAATAATTCTCCGTTAAGAAAAGGGAAGGAAAATATAGGGGAAAAAAACACTCTTTGAAGACACCTATTGTCCAGATCATGAGGAAGAGCTTGTAGTTCTGCATTGCACAAACGTGCTTCAGTTGTTTATCTGTAAGATACTGGGCGAGGTCACCTGTTTCACAATAACTGTGTCCTCAAACCCAGTGTAGGGGAAGGGTAAAAAATGTTGATTGGATAAATGTGTTACATTGCTAGTTCATACCTCTCTGAGCCTCTCTTGAAGCCGCTGCAGGGAAAATTTCTCCCTCTTTTCTTTGTTCTGTCACTTGCATATGGGGGAGCCTTTCCTACTGCCCTTGTTATGCTGCTTTGCTTTGTTTACAGCATGCATTTTTTCCATTACATATGTTTGTTTGTACTTCCAGGGTCTCACACATAACTGTGCTCAATAAATATCCAATGAATGAATGAATGAATGAACACATGAGTTTCAGATGTCCTTTACAGCCTTTTCTCATTGAAGTATATGCTTGTTCTTTGCCTCTTCAAAAGGGTGTGTCTCAATGAGAATAGGGTTGCCAAACGTTGCAAAATTAAGCATAGTCTTACAAAACTAAACATAGACATGCCATATCATCTAGAAATTATACTCTTTGGTAATTACTCAAATGAATTGAAAACTTACGTCCACAGAAAAACTTGTATGCAAATGTTTAAGCAGCTTTATATATCATTGCCCAAATTTGGAAGCAACTAAGAAGTCTTTCAGTGGGCGCGTGCATAAACAAATTGTGGAACATTCATAAAATGGAATACTATTCAGCAATTGTAAGAAATGATCTAGCAAGCCATGAAATGATCAGGAGGAAACCGAAGTGCATATTGCCAAGCGAAAAAAGCCAATCTGAAGAGGCTGCATGCTGTATGATTCCTGTTATATAGATGACATTATGGAAAAGGCAAAAGTATGATGACAGTAAGATGAGTAATGTTTACAGGGGTTGGGGCAGGAAAGGATTAATTGGCAGCACACAGCGGATTTTTTAGGGCAGTCCAAATACTGTGTATGATACCATAATGATGGATACTTGTCATTATATGTTTGTCACTATAGTGAACCCTAATGGAAACTATGGACTTTAGGTTATAATGGTGTTTATTTGGGAATAGAGCATTGCAATAGTAACACACATACCATAATAAACTATAGGGATATTCAGGGAGGTAAAGGAAGACAAAGATTTTTAAAGGGAAAAATGAGAAGGACGATGTAATTGTTTTGAAATAATTACCTTTGGCTACAAAAATCAATGACACAGGTGACACCAGTCCAGGTTTGGACAGGGAGTTGCTTGGCAGATGTCCTTATAGAAGTATTTTTTGTGTAAGGTTGCAATGACCTTTGTGCAAGGTTGTGTTTTTTGCAGCCTTTTGTGATAGTTTTTGTTATCAGACCTACAAGCGCATGAACCTTCTCTACATGGTTTTCCCTGGCTCTGTTTGCTAGGATTTTCTTAACATTAGTGACCCCTATTTCATTCTCACAACTTTCACAAATCGCAGCCTCACTTGTGTCTTCCATAAACCTTCATTTCTGTTCTTTCTGAGTATTCTGCAGTTACAGATGGGATAAAATTTCTCCCTAGGGTTTTTAAATTTTCACTTCTTTTTTTTCTTAGTAACTTGTGATTCTGAAAAGAGGAACTAGGAAATTACAACCTTGTTTGTACTAAAACTCAACATAGCATGATTAGCAAAACTATCCCTGGTCACAATAGTGATGAAGACATGAATGCGTTCTCTCTTGTTCCATCAAGATAGCTAGTAAACTCCCACACCTGTGCTTCTAGCCTTTCTTTTGGTGGGACACGAAAGCTCAGCTACAATAAATCATCATCTAGCTCAGACATTTATGATCAGATACGTTTTATGAGAGGAGCATATTCAGGGTCTGATGAAGACATCTGCTTTTTATTCTCAGTGTATTGCATCTGGGTTATACTTTGCAAAACTATAGAAATGCTATCTTTAAAAATGAATGTGAGTTCAGTTGTGGCAAGAGCCACAGCCAAAAACATATGACAGAGTGACAGTTGGCTGAGAAGCTGGGGCTTTTATTTATTTATTTTAAAGCTATGGCTAGAAAGAGTGTTTACAGGGCCAAAGGAAAATACTCTGCAGCGAAACCTGAACATCTTCCTTAATTGTGTTCCTGCTTCTGGGTCTGCTCAGAGGACTTTATGGGAATTTTGAGTCAAGGGGAAGTTCACCTGCTCCAGATGTGTAAGGACCTCTGAGTTCTTACCTCTAACGTACAGCCAGGCAGCTTTAAGGCGCACAGAAGCCTGAAGCTGTATCCTAAGGGGCAGGATGTAGAAGAGCCTGTATTCTACCCAAAGTAGAGCGATAGATGGCGAAGTGGTGGAGAGCCTGTCTTTGCAAGGTGGGGTTGGAGAAATACCTCTTAGCTGCTCCTTACCAGGTTATCTACCTTGGCTCCAGAAGAAATCACAGGGTATCCCACTGTGACATGGGCCAGAATGCAGTCAACCTTTGCCTATGTGGCCTGTTTGGTGCCAGGCATGATGGCACCTTTTGGCCTACAAACAATTGATCACTGCCAGAGGAGGGAATCCGACTCAAAAACCCATGCTACACAGCATTGGTCCACGTTGATCCAGCAGAAGCTCTTGCAATGGTAGTCCAACAAGGAATTTGTGAAGCCAGCCTTGGGAATGGGCAGGTTTGAGATCACATGGGGTTGTATGCTAATGAAATTATGGAGCACAGTCATTACTGAATCTTGGCTATCTCTCTCGGCTACTCATTCAAGCCAGTTGATCATACCCTGGACAATAGGATAAAATAATCCAAGTTTGTCTTCTGTGCCCTCCGTCTTCTGTTCTGTAGTCCCCTGTGCGAGATGGCTCAATAGTCCAAGTTTGTCTCTGTCCCTGCTCTGTAGTCTTGCATCTGTTTCACTGTTTGTCCATTAAACACCAGGGCCTTTAAGAAGTAGACCCCAGAACCTCATGGGAATGACCCCGCAGAGGTCTGAGTTCCGAGTGTTTCTTTGCCTCTCTTGAACATCAATCACCATTGCCTGTTCCAAGACTCTGCCGAGAAGCCAATAAGAAGAGACGTGGTTACAGCAGGTTTGCCTGCCCCATGATCCTGACATCTCCCTGGAAATTACCCCTTCTTATGATTTATAGCGTGTATGTCTGCACAACATCTTCATCCTTAGCATTTTTGTGTTGCAAACCAGGGAGACCTTTCTTCATTGATGCACTCATGGGTTGCCAGAATTCTTGTGCTATCTTATATTGTAATGTGTAACACATAGCCATCTTGTGCATAATGTTTTAATACCTTCAGTCCATTTATTTCATCATTAAATAAGCGTTTATCAGGTAACTGTTACATTCCAGGCATTGAACTGAATGATAAGGACACAGAGATAAATTTAATGTGTCTCTTTGTATCATTAAAAGCTCATGATAAATTACTTTGCCATATACAACTGCTATTATGCTGTACATCAGATTATAGCTCTTGTCCACATGTGGTGATTGATGATGCAGCTAGCTCACTTCTGATAATGAAGAAAACCTATAAAATGTGAGTTATTCTGCTGAGCCTATTGAGCTGCAAAATTATTTGGTTTTATTACGTGATGGGACAGTAACTGAATGCCCATTGTGTTGATTCGTTTTCTCTGACCTGACTTTCCAGACAACTTAAAAACCAGAAGAAATATAAAAATATTTCAAGATCTGCCAGGAAACTACTCTGAGTATTAAAAGAGGAAATGTAATTCAGGAAGTGATGGAAGACCAAACTCCGGAAGTCACTAAGACCCCTAGAGGGAGGAGCCCAGGTGGGAAAAAGTTAAATTACTGCCAAGCCCAGGGTGACACTTTTTCTTCTTGCCATGGGACTCAACATTAATACTCATAAAGGCTATTTCTATGTCTGTTAGATGTTGTGGAAGTCTTTTCCTCTTGGTGAAGAATGAGATGGTGATGTTTGAGCAGAGACTGGAGGACCTAGGAAGATTGGTGTGAAAATGTCTTTGGCTTAGGGAAGAGCATTTGCTAATCTTCTGAAGAAGGCCTAAGCTTCAGTGCAGCAAGAAATCCACTGGGGCTGGAGTGAGCAGAGGAGTGGGTGAGACAGATCCAAGAAGGGCAGTGCAGATGAGGAAAGGCTGAGCAGGCCAGGCAGAAGAGGTTGGCTCTCATCTCTGAAGGGAGCGAAATCATGAGGGAGTGGAGGACAGGGCAGACCATCCTTGGGTTTTGCATTTTACAAGCTGACTCTCAGCAGAACATGGTGACCTGCATCTGCAGTCCCAGTACTTTGGGAGGCTGAGGCGGGAGGATGGCTTGAGCCCAGGAGTTCAACTCCATCCTGGATGACATAGCAAGATCCTGTCTCTAAAAATAAAAAAGAAACAAAAGCTACTGATGGCTGACATTGGAAAATAGTATAGAGGGCAAGTGTGGAGGGGAAGGGGCACCTTAAATGACAATGGAACGACAAATAGAAAGCAAAGCACATAAAATATGAGTATATATTTACAAGAGATAATCCAATATTTAGTTATTCTTAAAAAACACAACATACAGAAAAAAAACCATACCTGTTTATTACAATGTCCTATCAATTTATGGTGACAAAAATAGTGAATAGTGTTGTAAGAGCAGAGCTTGTTAATGTAGCAACATTGGTCATGGTCACAAAGCTAAACATGTTCTAAGCCATCTACTGCACTTCGTAAATAACTATAAAGACAGATCTCACATTTTGCAGTTATAAGCTGAACATTATAATAATCCCATAAAAAGCACCGTACATTTTATCTTATTCATTCCTAGTGGGTCGTGTTAATGTGCATGCTAGTCTTAGAAACTCAGCTAGTAATAATCTATCAACATCTTTATGTCTCCGGTTTTATGACTTTATTAGGAACCAAAATCTTTTTACTGACATTTCACATTTATTAGACTAGTCATTTAGCATGAAAAATAAAAATCAATACAGTTAGTCAATGTAATTGTAAAGTCTGAGATGATGGTTCTAGAATTGCTTTTAATGCATCTCCTAGAAATCCTGTAATATTGGAAATAAATACTGGTCACACACATTTAGAATGTAGAAAGAAAACCCGATCACAGAGGAACCGATCCAAGATGGCGGATTAGACACAACTCCAGCGCACAACACCCAGTGAAGAGACGAAGAAACCCAGAGATCTCCTAGCTCCAATGGAGGTACCAGGTGCATTTCAATGGGTCTGGTCCGAGGGTGAGCAAAGCCCACTCAGAGCAGACGGAGGCGGGGAGGGATGCTGCTTCACCCAGAAAGTGCATCTGACCTGCGAGTCAGAGGCTCCACCTCTGGCGCTCTGGTCCAGATACAAGCTCCCCCAAAGCCTCAGCAATACACAGAACAGGGGATCTTTGCCAGTCAAGCGCCGGGAATTACACGTGCAGAGTTGAATAACAGTTTGCAGACTGAGCTATCGCCCCCTCCCCCCGCCCAGAGAGAAAGGGAGCTGTAAGTGGGAGCAGCTGGGGTGGCCCCTACCCCATGACCGCAGAGAGAGGAAGCTGAAAGGGGAGACTGCCAGGTGCGGCTGGGCGGGTCCCTAACCTCCCCCCACAAACCCCAGAGGGCTGAAGCTCTGACTCTAGTGGGTTGCGTAGCCAGTGCCACAGTCTGAGAGGAACCCTGAATGATCCAGCCCAGTGGACGAGGGCACAACCCACCACTAGAGGGGTGGGACTGGGCTACATATTTTAACAAAAAAACACAGGAAGCCTACGTAGCAACCGGACGACATTCTCGACAACCCAGCAGGGCCTACAGGTCAGCAGAAGAGGCGGGCCTAATCTCCCAACATAAACAAAAAAGACACAGGAAGCTTCCCTAGTAACCTGAAGGAGTCCCTAAAAACCCAGTAGCACCCCCACAGGCAGACAAGTGACCTCATCAAGCAGCTCTCTGACACCACAGCCAGGTAAATCCACAAAGATGGGGAAAAAACAGCGCAAAAAAGGTGAAACCATCAAAGACCAGAACATCTCTTCTCCTTCAAGGGATCACAACTCCTCAACAACACAGAATCACAACTTGACCAAGAAGGAGTGCAAAGAATTGACAGAAACAGGATTCAGAAGGTGGATAATAACAAACTTCTCAGAGCTAAAGGAACACGTTCTAACTCAATGCAAAGAAACCAAAAACCTTGAAAAAAGGTTAGACGAAATACTAACTAGAATAACCAGCTTAGAGAAGAACATAAATGACTTGATGGAGTTGAAGAACAGCACAGCACGAGAACTATGTGAAGCAAATACAAGTTTTAATAGCCAAATCGATCAAGCAGAAGAAAGGATATCAGAGATTGAAGATCAACTCAATGAAGTAAAAAGAGAAGGCAATACAAGAGAAAAAGAGTGAAAAGAAATGAACAAAGCCTCCAAGAAATATGGGATTATGTGAAAAAACCTAATCTACGCTTGATCGGTGTACCTGAATATGACGGGGGAGAATGAATCCAAGCTGTAAAACACACTCTAGGATATTATCCAGGAGAACTTCCCAAGCCTAGCAAGGCAGTCCAAATTTCAAATTCAAGAAATACAGAGAACTCCACAAAGACATTCTTCAAGAAGAGCAACCCCAAGGCACATGATCATCAGATTCACCAGGGTCGAAATGAAGGAAAAAAATGCTAAGGGCAGCCAGAGACAAAGGTCAGGTCACCCACAGAGGGGAAGCCAATCAGACTCACAGCAGATCTCTCGGCAGAAACTCTACAAGCCAGAAGAGAGTGGGGGCCAATATTCAACATCCTTAAAGAAAAGAACTTTCAACCCAGAATCTCATATCCAGCCAAACTACGCTTCATAAGTGAAGGAGAAATAAAATCCTTTACGGACAAGCAATTATTGAGAGATTTTGTCACCACCAGACCTGCCCTACAAGAGCTCCTGAAAGAAACATTAAGCATGGGAAGGAACAAGTACCAGTCACTGCAAAAGCAAACCAGTTGGCAAAGACCAAAAATGCAATGAAGAAAATGAGTCAACTAATGAGAAAGAAAACCAGCCAGTAACAAAATGGCAGGATCAAATTCACACATAACAATATTAACGTTGAGTGTAAATGGCCTAAACGCCCCAATCAAAAGACACAGACTGGCAAAAAAATTTTTGCAATCTACCCATCTGACAAAGGGCTAATATCCAGAATCTACGAAGAACTAAAACAGATATATAAGAAAAAACAACCCCATTCAAAAGTGGGCAAAGGATATGAACAGACACTTTTCAAAAGAGGACATACATGAGGCCAACAAAAATATGAAAAAATGCTCATCATCACTGGTTATTAGAGAAATGCAAATCAAAACCACACTCAGATATCATCTCATACCAGTTAGAATGGCGATCATAAAAAAATCAGGAGACAACAGATGCTGGAGAGGATGTGGAGAAATAGGAACACTCTTACACAGTTGGTGGGAGTGTAAATGAGTTCAACCATTGTGGAAGACAGTGTGGCGATTTCTGAAGAATCTAGAAATAGAAATTCCATTTGACCCAGCAATCCCACTATTGGGTATATAAACAAAGAACTATAAATTGTTCTAATATAAAGACACATGCACATGTATGTTCATTGCAGCCCTGTGTACAATAGCAAAGACTTGGAACCAATCCAAATGCCCATCAATGATAGACTGGACAAAGAAAATGTGGTACATATACACCATGGAATACTATGCAGCCATAAAAAACGATGAGTTCGTGTCCTTTGTAGGGACTTGGATGAATCTGGAAACCATCATTCTCAGCAAACTGACCCAAGAACAGAAAGCCAAGCACCGTATGTTCTCACTCATAGGTGTGTGTTGAACAACGAGAACACGTGGACTCAGGGAGAGGAGCATCACACACAGGGGACAGTTGGCGGGGGTAGGGAAGAGACAATAGGGGGTGGGGGAGGGAGGGGAGGGTGGGGGAGTGATAACATGGGGAGAAATGCCAGATATAGTAGCACCTAAAGTAAAATAAATAAATTATTAAAAAAAAAAAAAAGAAAAAAAACCCAGCCTGGTTGTAACTCAGTATGCTAGGAGTCGTCATCTTGACTGGGTACAGCAGTGTTGAGGAGCATTTTAGCACCTTAGTAGCAGTCATACACTCAGTTTATGGATCTTGAAGGCAATTGACCATTTAATTCATTTTCTTAGCTTTATTTTACAGAACTATTTGTTCTATTTTTCATCCAAAATGCAGTTTTAACATCACATGAGAAAAATGTGGCTTCTTTTCTCTCAAATTCTCTTCTGCCTTCATGGATAGAATGAGTATAGGCAAATTAGCTGGCCCGTAGAACAAAGCAAACCACATGCCGGTTTAAAGGGCACCTACGCTGAGTGCATGCTTACCATGTCCCACACTTATGCACACAGAATAAGGATTAATGTGCTTTGGCCTCATAACCAAACTATGAGCTGTGAGCTAGAGTTGCATGTTTCACAACATCTTTTTTTTTTTTTTTTTTTTTTAGACAGGGTATCTGTTGCTCAGGCTGAAGTGCAGTGGTGAGATCATAGCTCACTTAGCCTCAACCTCCTGGGCTCACATGATCTTCTCACCTTGGTTTTGTATCTGGGACCACAGGCACATGCCACCATGCCCGGCCAATCTTTCTTTTCTTTCTTCTTTCTTTTTTTTTTGTAGAGACTGTGTTGCCCATGCTGGTCTCAAACTCCTGGGCTCCAGTGATCCATCCTCCTCAGCTTCTGAAAGCACTGGCATTATAGGCCTGAGCCACCATGACTGACCGAACGCCTACAGTTTACACATATTAACATCTTTGAAATTGAAGTGTATCTCACAGCATGATCACCAGCATCTTATAGTCACTCTTGGCCAGACAGCAAGCAGGATGGTCATCTTACCTGCACATGCATGTGCTGGGCCATGGCCATAGTCACTTCAAATGAATTTTGTGAGCTGTTGTTGCTACATGTGGCGATTCTATATGCCCAGCAGATCCCATTGACAGCAGGAGGAATTGTCACCTCTCTGAAAATCAAAGAAATCTATTTATTATTTCAAACTATGGGAGGCTATTGTAACTGACCCAAGCATCCCCCAGGGCTGTTGTGAGGGCTTCAGACTTCAATTTGTAAGAAAGGTCAGGCTGATTTCTAATATACATTTTTTTTTTGAGATGGAGTTTCGCTCTTGTTGCCCAGGCTGGAGTGCAATGGCATGATCTCTGCTCACCTGCAACCTCCGCCTCCTGGGTTCAAGTGTTCTCCTACCTCAGCCTCCTGAGTAGCTGGGATTACAGGCATGTGCCACCATGCCCAGCTAATTTTGTATTTTTAGTAGACACAGGGTTTCTCCATGTTTGTCAGGCTGGTCTCGAACTCTCGACCTCAGGTGATCGGCCTGCCTTGGCCTCCCAAAGTGTTGGGATTACAGGCGTAAGCCACCGCACCTGGCCTCTAATATACATTTCTTAACTTCCAGGGATAGCTGATTGAATTGAGGAAAACAAAAACAAAACAAAACAAAAAATACTATGTGTTTGTTTAATCACACAAGCAAGCCTTTGCAGACCACTTGAAAGCAGAAATACAGGTGCTGAGCAGATGCACTCTCTCTCTCCACATTTTCCTCCCTCCCACAACCTCCAGCCAACTTCCGCTGCTTTAGACAGGAAGGTTAGGGTCAAGGTTGCTCTGCCCCTAGGCTGAATTCAGTACCATGTGCATCTCTGCAATTGTTCTGGGGAACTTTGTGCAGAGAAGTGACTCAAATTATTACGGCTTTGTTGAATACAGGCTCCCAAGTCACCATCCTACCGGATTCCACGTGGTAAGTGAACACCAAAGTTCAGCTAATTTAAGGGAATGACGTTCCTTATGGCATGTTGAATGCCCTGGTGTAGGTGGGGCCTTCCAAAGGCAATTCAGCATACTGTTTATGTTGCTTTTACTTGTGAATATGTATTAGAAATTGACACATTGTAGGCTGTAGTTTCTTGTCCTTGATTGTTGGGGCAGGGCCAGGGACTTCCAATCATGGAGAACCATAGGTGCAGAATTGCTAGTGTTTTGACCACAACGCTAATATCCCTTTTGAGCTATAATCTCTATGACTAACGATTTGCCAAGTGGAGCCTCCGGCAGAGGAAGGGAACCTCCACCCAGGGGCCTCCTGGGGTCGTGGATTCATGACGCCACTAATGCAGCTGTCAGATACAGCCCTTTGTGAGGCAGCACCTAGCTTGCTACAGGGCTCTTGTCAAAGCTGAACACCTGGGCTGTGGAGGTCCCTTGTTCTCCAGCCTGCTATGACTGTTTTTGGGTGCATCAATGGCAACTCAATGACTAACAAAAAACAGGAACGGGCCCAACAAGCCTCGGTTGTTCAATGGAAATGGAATGTTCAAGAAGGCAGCTCACCCTGCTCCAGGGCATCTCAGCTTTGCATTTTGGCTGTTATTTCATTTTGGGAAACTTTATCTGCTCTACTCCCACTGGTTGAATGGGGCCTTTGGTTCCCCCAAGGTTCCCCTAAATGCCAGGGCTTGGTTCACAGATGGTTTGCCTAAGATGAAACCCAGTGGTATCCACTGTGTTGCCATGGATGTGCAACTTCAGCAATGTCCAGACAAAGCCTGGAGTGGCGAGACTCAAGGCCATTCTCCCAGCTCTACCCAAGACTCTGTTGATGAACCTTGTTTTATTTTATGGACTCGCAGGGGCTTCCCAGTTGGAAATTCATACATCACAGCAGCTGACTGAGCCACATGAAATGCCACAGCAGGTAGTCCCATTCAAGGGCCCTTTTCTGATAAGACCACCTGGAAAAAAGCTGTATCCCTCAGATTACTCCACTGCCGATGGGGCCAGTGATGACCTCAAATCTGAGGTCCCATTTGGGAGCCACTAGAGGTGTCCCTCCTTGTTCAACATTCATTACTTTTGAACTTATTCAACACAGTGCCAGGAATGTTTGTCATATCACTCAAAATGTCATGCTGGTTACAAAATGATCCCGGGAGAGCACGAACAAGATTGCAAGTTCAACATTGAAAAAAATCTTCTCAGCATTCTTTTTAGTCATAAATGTTCATAAGTTCAACATTTGTTAAAAACAGGAGCTCATTCAATAGAAAATGTAAACTGTATAGTCAGAAATAAAGCGTGGAGTGGTGGAGATAACTCTGGCTGTTAATAAGTAACCTTCAAGAGGGTGGAGATTTTATGTAGCTTGCTCTTATATAACCCTGTCTAGACCGGGGCTTGAAACATAGAAAGAGGCTCAGAGTGTGACTGAGTGAATAAATAATATTGAACTTGCTGCCAGAGAGGTGAAACACAAAATCCCTGGGAAAGGGGAGGCCAAATTAGAAACAAAGCTATTTAAGCTAACTTTTTTTCCACCATGAAGAGAAAAAGGAGAATAAGAGAAAACAAATGTAACAAAATCAATGCTTTTCATTGTTCTTCCTCTCTGTGGACACCTTTGATAGCTGACTGAGGTTAAACTGTCAGTAAATTCCAGTTTGTTGGGAGGGGAGCTCTCGCAGGTGCTATTTCCAGCCTTCCTGTAGTTAGAAAGAGAAGAATGAAAGGTTTTCATCTCTCTAAGAAGTTCCATTGAGACTATTTGAATAGGAACTGCATGAAGGCAGGATTCGGGTGGGGCATGGAGTAGTGCAACGGTAGAAGAAATGGAAAACATCCACAATGGTTAATTTTTCATTCAAAATAGCACCCAAAATGGAAACATTTTGTGCTGTGGGTTAACATCTTTTTAAAAATATTGTCTCGTGGTGTGTGTATGCGTGTGTGTGTGTACACGTGTGGGTGTGTCTTGTGTGTATTTGTGTCTGTGTGTGTGTTGTGTCTGTGTGTGTGTCTGTTGTTCTATAATGCTGTTTTACTTGAGGGGATGTGTTTATTTATTTGGTTGGTTTTCCTAGAACTAATGAATGATTTGAAAAACGTGGGATTGGTTAAGTCAGTGGTTCTCGATGGGGGAGCCCGGCGATTTTGCTCCCCAGGGTCCCTTGGCGATGTCCAAGACACTGTTGGTGTTGTAACTGGGAAGTGGTTCTACTGCCATCTAGTGGTAACAGGCCACGGATGTTGCTAAAAATCCCCCCACACAAGACAAGCTCCAAGACAAAGAGGGATTCTGTCTTAAACGTCAATGTGGTTGATGTTGAGAAACCATGAATTTCCCATCATTTTCATGCAGTTCTCAGGACTTTTCTGAAATCTACTATTTGAATTTCGGGAAAAGTATTCTTGTTGATTCTCTAACCTGGAGGCATTCAAATCACCAAGTGCGTTAAACAATACTGACACCAAAGCCACCCAGACCAATTAAATGTGTATGTCTCGTGGCGGGGCCTAGGCCTTTGGTTTTCAAATTCCTAATAGTTATTAGCATTGAGCAGCACTCATTTAAATAATATAACAAAGACTCAAAACCACCCACAGTTGATTATCTTATCCACACCAAAAGTATCCACAAATAAAATGATACCATTCTCCAACTTAAACCAGAATTTAACGGCCATCATTATTCCACGACTTCCTATGTGCTTGTTTATATTTTGTAAAAAAAGATTTTCTTTCACTTAAAGAAAAACCCATGTTTAAAAAGTTCCTGGTTTCAGAAGAAAGTTTTGGAATGTAACAAAAATATTTCCTTCTTTGTTTTGACAACTTTGTGGTAACCTTCAACTTCTAAGTCCATTTCTTTACAATGAATATTTCAGTGGCTCATCAGAGAGGCAAGTTAATAATAATAATAATAGTTTGCCCTTATATATTTTTTCATGCTGTTAGTGTGTGAGATTGCAAGTCTAAATCAAAGCCATTATAATTTCTCCATAATTAGAAACCAGCATGCGCTGGGTGAGGTGGCTCATGCTTGTAATCTCAGCACTTTGGGAGGCTGAGGCAGGCAGATCACTTGAGGTCAGGAGTTCAAGACCAGCCTGGCCAACATGGCAAAAACCCATCTCTACCAAAAAATATGAAAATTAGCCAGGTATGGTAGCACCCGCCTGTAATCTCAGCTGCTCAGGAGGCTGAGGCAGGAGAATCGCTTGAACCCAGGAGGTGGAGGCTGCAGTGAGCTGAGATCACGCCACTGCACTCCAGCCTGGGCGACAGAGCAAGACTGCATCTCAAAAAACAAACAAACAAACAAAGAACAAAAACAAAAACTCAGCACATAAAAAAACCTTTGGATTGAGAATTTTAAAATAGTTTTTAGAATAATTAGCTGTGATTTGAACTTAAACATTCTACTTTTTCACTTGGATTCTTATTCACTTCCTTTCACCTTAACTGCAGTGATGCAAGTATTCTCTCTCTCTCTCTCTCTCCACCCATCTCTCTCTTTCTCTCTCTCTTCTCCCTCTCTCTCTGTCTCTCTCCATTTCTCCCCACCATGTGCTCAGAACTTTCCCATAATTAGTAATGAGGTTAGAGATAGAAACGGGAAGCCGACTTATCATATTACTGAATGGTCTCCCAATAACACTAAAAAAGCACATTTAACAGGAGTCTTTCCTAAAACTCACCCAAGTAATTGGAAAATAAATGAGTCTTAACAGAGATAAGAGAATACAATTCAATAAAAGTATCAGAAAACCTCAAATGACTGACACAGATAACGATTTCCCACATATTACTTCTCAATACTGCATTACTTAAAATTTGCCCAAATTACTCGTCTGCATGTTCCAGAGCTCACCAACCCGTAGATATAAGGAAGGCCATATAATTTTAGTAACTATTTTTCTGTCTTGTGGTGCCTTTTAAAATCCTCCAAAATCTCCCTGTAGCTCTTCTTTATACCCACACTTACTCCTATGTGATGTCATTTGGCCCATTTGATTTTGCACATTATATATATAATGGTGATCCTCAAATCTGTGTCTCCCATGAGAGTGAAAAGCTATAAAGTAAGGCATTCCCTCCCCCACAGACAGGCACAGTGAGCTCCACTGTGTCATTCTTCTGCCTTTGTGTCCTCATAGTTTAGCTCCCACATGTCAGTGAGAACATACGATATTTGGTTTTCTATTCCTGAGTTACTTCACTTAGAATAACAGTCTCCGATCTTATCCAAGGCACTGCTGTTAATTCATTCCTTTTTATGGCTGCATAGTATTCCACTGTATATATATACACCACAGTTTCTTTATTCACTTGTTGATTGATGGGCATTTGGGTTGGTTCCACAATTTTGCAATTGTGAATTGTGCTGCCATAAAAACGTGTGTGCAGGTGTCTTTTTCGAATAATGACTCCTTTTCCTCTGGGTAGATACCCAGTAGCAGGATTGCTGGATCAAATGGTAGTTCTACTTTTAGTTCTTTAAGGAATCTCCACACTGTTTTCCATAGCAGCTGTACTAATTTACATCCCACCAGCAGTGTAGAAGTGTTCCCCTGTTTACCACATCCACGCCAAAGACTTTGGGGACTTGGGGGAGAAGAGTGGGAGTGGGGCAAGGGATAAAAGACTACAAATATGGCGCACTGTACACTGCTCAGATGATGGGTGTACCAAAATCTCAAGAATCACCACTACAGAACTTACTCATGTAACCAAATACCACCTGTACCCCAATAACTTATGGGAAAATACATAAAAAATAAAAAGGAAGGCCAGTGTCATTGCAGGCATGGGTTGTTTAAACGATGGAGTTATCTTCTCCCCATGTGTCAGTTCCCTCTCTTGGACTCTTGACCTTCTCATCTTTTCTGACAGTGACATATTGTTTTACTAGGGACTTGAGACAGCTCTACAAAAGGCTAGGGCTATTTCAACCCCAAGGTCAACACTTTTCAGTCATCTGAACGCTACCTTTTGGTTCCGTATTATTCCCAAGAATAACACTCGATTACTAAGGCTTAATCTTCTCTGACTTTGCATCCAGAAAGAAAACAAAACAAAACAAATAAACAAACCATTGCTTTCTGACCCATTCTTTCAACAAATGATGCATTTAGTATTGTAACAGAAGCTTGGGACCCTATATTGCTGCTTAAATGAACATGTAGTGCCTGGCACTGTTATTTTGACCTCACTGTATTTTTAAATTTCAGGAACACTGACTGAGATAAATTATAATTCCTGGTCCATGACATTTGCAGCATTGTTCCAGGTATAGCACATTTCACCTACTTAGCTAGCTATTTAATTAGGTATTATTAATAGTGTAATGGACACCAGAAAATCCCTCCACCACTAACAAAAGGTAGGCCTTATGCAATCAATAAATCCTCCTGTTTTGTCCACTATTATAATCCATGCCTATGATGATCTTTTCTTCTCTTTTTATATAAATTTATTGCATATATTTGTTTTTGGGTTTTTTTTTATTTTTTATTTTTGAAACAGACTCTCCCTTTGTCACCCTGGCTGGGGTGCAGTGGCATAATCTCAGCTCACTGCAACCTCTGCCACCTGGGTTTAAGTGATTCTCCTGCCTCACCCTCCTGACCTCAACTCATCTTGATCCACCCACCTTGGCCTCCCAAAGTGCTGGGATTACAGGCTTGAACCACGGTGCCTGGTCTATTGCATATATTTTAACTTTATAAAGAAAGAGTATATCCTGCCATGTGTAGTCTGTTGGCATTTTATTCACATACTGTTATATTAAGGTTTTTGTTTAACATATGCATCTCTGTAGTTAATTTATTTTAACAGCTGTACAATATTTCAGTATGTGAATGCAGAAGAGTTTATGCATCTGCTGTCCTATCGATGAACACTTTATTGGTTCCAGGATCTTGCTAATGTGAGCTGTGCTGCTGTAAACTTGCTTGGTCAACATTTTGATAATACATATGTGGTAGCTTCAGTTTGGTTGCACCAGGAGTGAAAATGAGGGATCATCATCTATGTGGGTGGTCGTTTTTTTTGGAGATGATGTCCGACTCTTTTCCAGAGTCATTGTATTAATCAATACATGCACCAGCAAAGTATCAAAGATGCTTTGAAGCCAGGTGCAGCGTTTCATGCCTGTAGTCCCAGCTATTCGGAAGGCTGAGATGGGAGGATCACCTGAATCCAGGAATTTGAGACCAGCATGGGCAATAGTGATACCCCATCTCTAATTTTTTAAAAATAAAAGATGCTGTAGAGCCATGCACACTCCAAGAAGTTAGCATGGTCAGACTTCTAAACTGCAGATTAATTAGCATGTCAGACTTTTATTAAATTGTTGCCAAAGTTATAAAATAACATAGACAGTGGGCTTGTTTCATATATTTTTTCCAATCACCAATGATTCTAAACAACCCTTCACATGTCTTTTAAAAATATGTTTCTTCCTCTGTTCATGTCTATTTATAAGTTTTTCCCATTTTTCTTTTGGTCTGTTTGTGCTCTTTTCATGTGTAGGAATTAATTCCATATTGTTTATTCTAATACTTTGTCTGGTGTGTATTGTGAAGGCATTTTTTTCCACATTGTAATTAGTCTCTTTTCTTTCTTTAAGATGTCTTTGGTAAACAACATACCTTAATTTTAATACTACCTAGTGGATCGAAATTTTCTCTCTCTTTTTTTAGTTAATGCGTTCTGTGCTTTACTTAAGAAATATCTCTCTAATACTGGATTCGTCTTTGACTGACCCTGATTTGTCTCTCAGATAATAGTTTGAGGATTTCTTTCCTCGCTTGCGCTGGTCCTCTTCAGGCTTTTCAGGAGGGTAAGTCATTATTGCCATCTTAAGCTTTGTCTTTGAAGGTGTCTTGCCTATGAGGGAACTTCAGGCTCCAGTGTCAACTCTGTGACTTTGGGAGCAGGTGCTGGAAGTCCTCCCAAGGCAGCCCTTTGGTGCCCCCCTGCTGGCAAGTGTAACCAGGACATCCAGCATTAAATCAGCCAAACAATATGTTCTGGGAAACAGAGAGAAGGATGTAGTCTGATGAATTCCATTTGGGTTCAGGCCTCCATAATTTCAGGTAACGTTTATGCTATTCGTAAACTTTTATATCATACTTTTGAACACCTAGAGTAAAAGTTACATGTAAAATACAACAATTAAGAAATGTAAGGAAAAAACAGGCCGCATACTGAGGAGTGTCGGGTATTTCCAGTCCCAGGCAAAGAATTTGTTGAGCGCCTATCGGAAATAGCCATCGGCCATAAGAAGTGGAGATAGACATGGACATGTGAACAAAGACTTGATAAGGAGTGATGAACATAATAAAAATGAACAGCATGAAGAAAATAGGAGGTGTCATCTGAGAATGTTAGAAAAGGCTGCCCATAGAACAATACAGTCCCCTAAGGTGGGGACAATAATACATTTCTCAGTGCACCAGGGATGGCAGGCCAGGAGGAGAGATGGCCATTTCAGAAGAGAGAACGACATCCACCATGGGCATGGACATGGAGTGACAGCATGAAGGTGCCAGCTGTTTAGTTCTGCTGTATCATGGCTGACTCCAATTGGTCTGGAGGAGAGATGAACTTTGATGAGGGAAAATTCTTATAAAGCGACTCTACTGCATGACAAACAACTGTCACGTGGCAGCAAGATGATCGGGAAGGCAGGTTTCAGACTAGAGGCAAAGATGTGATAAGAGCTGATGCTTCGGGTGGTGTTTACCGATATTAACTCAGTGAATACTTATGATAACACCACAAAGTTGGTATGTTTTTCCCCATTTTCCATTTGAGAACACTGAGCTACAAAGAACATAAATAATGTCACCAAGTCCACACTTCTAAAAGCTTCCACAGGGTTGACTGGGATTTCATACAGAGACAATCTTTGCAGGCTCTACTTTTATTTAACTGACTGTCTTGGGTTCTTTTGCAATAGGCCAGGCATGCTTCCTGCACTAGGCAATAGGGGCTGGGTTCCTGAGGCAGGATTGTGCGTGTGTCTCGCCCTGTGGAAATGTCCAACAGGGAATTGGTCTTACGTAGTGAAAGCTCAGGGCAGAGGTGGTTGAGAGAAGCACATGCAAATCTTAGAGTTCTGCAGAGCAACTAAGGAATGGCCTAAGGAGCCACTCATTGATACTGCCTCTTTGCATAGCTGCTTGACACACAAAGCAGAGTCTTCATCTCTGGAAAGGAAACTCAGAATCTGTGGTGGGCCCTGGGCAAAAATAAATGACCCACAGCTGGGCCAGAGCTCCTCACTTAAGCGGACACCAGGTCAGGGCTGGGCAAACAGGATTCTAGTTTTTACAGCTTGGAGAGGAGAAGAACAGAGCCCCAGTACTGACTGGGCTCTCTAAGATAGAGAATGAATGTCCCCAGTTCCTGCTTCATGGGCTTCTGTCCCATGGGAAGCTCCTTGGCCAACTTGCCCTTCGATTCTATCATGTGGAACAGAATTATTTCAAGAACAGTGACAAATCCAGATGGATGCAAAAAGAGGCTCCAGGGAAGAAAACCAGGGAAGAGACATGGGAAAGCTGGGGATATGTGCTGTTTAGGAACATAATTTCAAAGGAAGGGGTCTTGGGAATAAGTCAGTCCCATAAGCTCAACAAGGTAAGAGCAAAGCAGATGGGGGAGATTTTGTATCCTCAGCAAGAAGTAATTCCCTGGTGTGCTGAGCGGCTTGAAGAACAATGAGTGAGAAAACTTCTGGTTCAGGATGGCGGAAAAGACCCCCTGTTCCACTTTGAAAACATGAACAACAATAATGAGGAAAGGAAATAACTGCCAGTCTAGAATTCTATTCTAGAAAAAGTATTCTCCAAAAATAAAAATGAAACAAAGACATTGCAATACATCCCCCTCAAAAAGAAATCTGACAAAATCTGTTTCCAACAGAACCACACTAATGTGTGTGTATATATATATATATATACACATTTGCATATATTTAAGTTCTTCCAGCAGAAAGAATTACCCCATATGGCAACATGGAAATGTAAGAAAGAAGAAGCAATGGAAAGAATAAATAAATATAAAAATAAATCATAATGAATAGAGAGAGTGTATAAAACAAAAATAAGGTTTGTAAAATTTATATTTACATAATTAGAATTAAAATGTAGAAACTGACAAATAAAGAAAAATAGAGTCTACAAAGAGTCCTTGTACTTACAGAAATTTTGTGTATACATACATAAAAAATTGTATCTGTCTATCTATCTATCTATCTATCATGTCTTACAATCCCTTAATGTCTGTGTAGGCAGTTATGATAGTCATAACTTTAAAGTTTTTGCAGATAATGATAAAAAGTCTTTTCATATTAAATAAGCAATGAACATGTGCACCCAATTCTCTGAAAACAGGAAAGGGCTTAGATCTCTTTTCACTTCTTTCTTTGTGCATAATGCCAGGAAGCAGTAATTCACTTGGTGATATCCTACTAATATGAATGAGTTGACCAGTTCTCCAATCATGTCACTGGTCTTCACTGGCTTCCACTGTATCAATAACTCAGGAGCATCTCTGCCTGCACGAATACTCTCAACTGAACACTTTTCCTGGCACCGTAATCCCCCATGTATGAAAAGCATTTTGAACATTGAGATGTTGGAAATAAATCCTCAGGGATAAATACCACCTGACCTCTCATCAATTCAGCATGGTAGCTGGTAATTATTTGCAGAAGAAAAAGAAGCTTGTTGAATACATATGGATACCTCCCCTTCAGTTTCTTTTTGAGCACAGTAGTTGTTACCATGTTGCTAAGTACCTTAGCTGTCTCAGGAATGTCCAGAAAGACCAGGGAGAAACATTCCCATCAGGAATCCCCACTTAAACGTTAGGCGAATACCATTCATCATCTTTTTTTCTTTTCTGTTTTCTTATTTTTTAGAAAACAGGGTCTCACTCTGTCATCCAGCATGGAGTGCAGTGGTGTGATCGTAGCTCACTGCGGCCTCAATCTCCCACACTCAGGTGATCTTGCTTCAGCCTCTCTGGGACTAGAGGTGTGTACCACTTTGCCTGAATTTTATTTTTATTTTTTTGGTAGAGGCAAGGTCTTCTTACATTGCCCAGGCTCCCTTTACCATGTCAGATATACAACTGTTGTCCATCTGTGTCTCAGCAAAACACAGATTGCTAAGAAAACAAAAGGCAAAGTGAACTCCTGGCCTTGGCACTCCCTGGAACTCAAAGTTGACCTTTGATGTGCTACGTGGTGCCCAGGGAGGGCTGGGCATTCAGAGGCCCAGGAAACAATGAGGAGAGGAGATAGGAAGGGAGTCAGCTTTGCTTTCTGACTCTGAACCACCCAAAATTCAATCTTAGAGCAGAATATTCTCCAGCTGGTTCATGCTAGCCACTATAAAAAAATCCTGGAAGTAAACAAAATGTGCCTCTTTCTTTTGTTTTGTTTTGTTCGTGGTCCTAGGGGATGCTTTTATTAGCCCCGGTGGAGTATAGGAGAGGAAACAGTTCATGCCTTAGTTACATTCAATAGGCCCTACCTACTTGGTCTTGGAGCAATGCAGGGCTCCCCCCAGGTTCCTAAACATGTATCTCTTGATCTCTTGGCTGGTGTCTCATCTTGTGAAGAATAGCTGGTGAGTGTTGAAAGGTAGTTTCTGGGTCTTCATGTCTCTAACACAGCAGATAAAGCCTGTCAACTCTTTTTTTTTTTTTTTTTGCTCTTGTTTTCTCTGGCGTCAAATTTTATTCATATGTTCTCACATTTTACAAAATCCTAAAAAAGCAAGCCATGCAGGAGCTGCAAATAAGTGGTTCTGAACAGACGCTTCCATAGATGTGTAAGACAGTCATAACGCACAGACAGTCCACCTTTGTCAGTTAATTTTGTAGGGAATAGTTGGAAAGTGTTTAAAAGCTAGGCAAAACAAATTGTTTGAAACTGCTATACTAATTTCCCTAATTTAGGTCAGTGTAACTGTAGGGATGTAGGGATGCCTTGCAATATTTAAATCCCCCCTGGAAGTAATCGAGTTGGTGCTATGTGAGAATGTGGCATGATTACTCCAGTCAGATAGATGCTGTACAGTGGACAGCTTTGTCCTAAAATTAGATTATTACACATGGACAGTCCTGTGCTTTCCTTCCCGTTTTATTTAAATGGCCAGCATGTGGCGCTGTCTCCTGTTAAAACACAGCTTGTGTAATTTCCAGCGGCTCTCTCCGAATAAATCCCTTGGTATTTATGTGGCTCAATGTCAATTTCAATAGGGTTGAAAACATCAGAGAAAAACCCACTTAAGACTTTTAACAGAATAGAGTTTCAATAATTCTGAAGAGCACCTGTAGATTTATTTTCATGTTTAAACATGAAATTCAGAATAAACACAATTATTTATTTGAGCTTTGTTTAAAAACTGCATCAAAAAAAGTCTCATTTTACAAAATTTTAAGTACAAATTTTACTAAAAAGCACATCATGCACCTCACATGAAAAGCAGGCCACTCAAAAGTGAGAAATGTCATTTTTAAATTTATATAATTTAAGACTTCATTAAATTTATGCTTCTATTAATTTGTTTATGCTTCTCCAAATATTTGTTTAGGGGCAAGTCAGTAACATTTTTGTCATGTCAAGAACCAGAAATACAATAGTTACTGTTTATATTTTTAAATAGCCTCCCACATTTGACTTTAAGTATTTCTATTTGTATGTTTTCAATATCTACCGCTTATATGCAAAATTTGACATGAGAATCCTAAGTATTTATGGTTGCTTATAGTAATGTTGGTAACGTTAGAAGGAGGGTAAAATTTGTTAACTTCCTTGTCACTGATGCAAGCGTTCAGTGTTACTGGCATCAAGCAGCATGTGAAACCACTGGGTTTCAAAAACCCACCCTCCTTGCTGGGTGCAGCATCTGTTCTGCTGTGTAAGACACTAGAATCAACAGAGGCCATCACATGTGCTACAGAGACAGATTCACGGCGGGGCTCTGGGAAGGAAAGTGCACCCACAGCCTATCATTACCATTGCCATCACCAGACAATTGGTCTTGACACATGAAAATGCACCTCTGACACACTTTTATTTTATTTTATTTTTTAATTCATTTTTTCCGAGATGGAATCTTGCTCTGGTGCCAGGCTGGAGTGCAGTGGCGGGATCTAGGCTGGCTGCAACCTCTGCCTCCCAGGTTCAAGCGATTCCTCTGCCTCAGCCTCCTGAGTAGCTGGAATTGCAGGTGTGCACCACCATGCCCAGCTTTTGTGTGTGTGTGTGTGTGTGTGTGTGTGTGTGTGTGTGTGTGTTTTAGTAGAGATGGGATTTCACCATGTTGGCCAGGATGGTCTCAATTTCCTGACCTCATGATCCGCTCACCTTGGCCTACCAAAGTGCTGGGATTATAGGTGTGAGCCACCACGCCCGGCCTATTTTTTAGTAATTATTTTAACTTTAGTAACGATTGCAGCCAGGACTTCTTAGTCTAGACTATCAGCACAAGTGTAGAACAGGCAGCAAATTTAACAGATTGATGGTGACATGACATGAAAGGGCAAGAGACAAATTCTTGAGAAGTGGTGGTAGTTAGAAATCATAGTATTTGACAATTTTTCGTATATTTTCCAAAAGAAGTTTAAATGTCATTAAAATAGTCTTCAGTGCACAAAGTAATAGGAAACACAATTCTAAAACTTTGTAAAATCTTAGGAAACATCAAGGTGACTCATAAAAGTGATCTCTTTAAACTGTAAGAACTGCAACTAAATTTTTATGATCTCATTGAAGGGGAAAAATGTGTTATGTGTTCAAGTTATCCCCAAATAGTGTATCTAGACTTGCAAGGTTATAAAAGAAAGCAGAAGACTGTAAATGGATGCGGTGGTCTTTTGTGTAAACTAGAGTGTATGGTCAAAGACCCTATGCCAAAAGCAATAATAGTTATTTGTAAAATCATTAAATCGGCCATCGGGGAACAGATGGGAACAGTACCATAAAAGTACACCTCATTCCTGCCTGAAACCACACTGCTAAAGATGGAAATCTGACATTTATCCATTTAGTTCTTAGTTGTATCCTGTGCTGTGCAGAAGAGAAGTGAGTCTGGTGAAGGAAAGCCGTTAAAGAAGAGCTTTGGCGGAGCTGAGCTAGCAAAGCCTGAGAGCTTTGCTTGGAGAGTTGGGAAGTATGGGTCAGGGCCAGTGCCCTTGCAGGGCCCACTCCTTCATCTTGCCATTGTTGCTTTCCCTGAAGTGAACTGCAATCTCTAAGAGAAGATGCACACTCTTGCGTCATCAAATGGAGGAAATTAGAAAGGAAACTAGACCTCATCTGTGACTTTCCTCCCCCTCACTTTACTTTCCCCTGAAAACCAAAGCCAGGGTTGACATCGTTCTGTTCATGACTCCTATATACTGTCAGATTTAAGTATTTGTTCTCCAAGTTTTAACTGAGTTCTCATTTGGCTTTGCAAGAGAGGCATGTCAGATACAGATTGTACGTACTACCTTTAAACTTCATCCTTACCCAGTGTAGCTGGAAGACCTTTAAAAACACAAGTTGCTGCCTGAAAAAAAAAAAAAAATGTCTAAGTGAGCCTTGGGTAAATGTATTGGAAAAATATGTCCATTTGATTGTTCAGAAATAGATTAGTATTATTTAGATTAGTATCTAAAAAGATATTTTAAACAAAATTAAATCATAGATGCTATTTAAATCAAACCTTCTGTACCATTTTAATGGTTATGTACTGTTTTCTTTTTGTTTGTTTTTTGAGAGAGGAACTGGCTCCGTTACCAAGGTTGGAATTCAGTGGCATGATTTGGGCCCACTGCAGCCTCAACCTCCTGGGCTTAAGTAGTCCTCCTACCTCAGCCTCCTGAGTAGCTGGGACCACCACTGTGCCTGACTAATTTTTGTACTTTTTGTAGAGATGAGGTTTCACCATGTTGCCTCAAACTGGTGGTTTCGAACTTCTGAGCTGGTCTCAAACTCCTGAGCTCAAGTTATCCTCCTGCCTCGGCCTTCCAAAGTGCTGGGATTATAGGCGTGAGCCACTGAGCCAGGCCTCAGATGTACTTTAATAATAATTATCCCTCAAACTGTAGACCCTGGTTGAATTTGTATGGAATCACCTGGGGTTTTATTTAAAAGCTACATTTCAACCCCCTACCCCAGACATATTGACTCAGAATCTCTTGAATTTAGGGTCCTGGAGTCTATCTTCAGTAAAGATTTCAGGTGTTTCTCATTTTCTGCAGAAAAAACAGAAAAAAAAAAGGGAAAGAAACCAATAACTAAAGAAAATGCAAGGAGGATAATAACTTTTGGAAACTGTGAATGAGGGCTTTGTGTGATTCCTCCACAACCTGACCAAGACAACCACACATTTTGGTCTATCTTTGTTCATGTAGAGATAAATAAGAGATAATTAAGGTGCTTTTCTACTCTATTTAAATGTGTGTTGGTCTATTTAAGTCAAACCAAAGTCAATGTGAGGTTCAATTCTTCTCTAGACAAATTCGGATCATGCGAGTCAAGGAGACTTGGAGAAAGACGTACTAAGCACCGTCTTACTACCTGCACCCTAGGGTCCTACACCTTTATCCATCATTTCCTCATCATACTCAGGATTCTCCTCCCCTGTGGTTGTTTTTCACTGAACTTAGGGTGTAGCTTACCCAGTTATGTCAAAAGTCAGAGAATTTCCATTTTTCAATTTGCAAGGTGGGCTGCATAATAAGTTGGGCATACATGGGCAGAATGAAATAAAAACCTGGAATTTGACTGTTATTCTGACTTAACTAGAATGCTTTCCTTTTAAAAGTTACTTTAAGCTGCAATTAAAATAAATAATATGAGAAAGGCCTGCATAATCAAAGAGGATGTCTGTGATTACTCTAAAGGAAGAAAGCAACATAACCGCAAGTATTATTTTAACATATGCATAATAAGGTGGCCCTATATGTTTAAGTCCAAGCTTTCTGTTAAACTGACTGTTTGTTCTCTTTTGTGGTTTGTTATAAAATGCATTTATTCACAGAAATGAATATGCTATGGAACCCATATAAGTAGCACATTGCTTTTTAAAAAGATACGGCAACCCCTGTGAACATCCAAAGGCTGTTTTTAAAAGCTCTCGGCATGCTTGTCCTTGTGATTTCACTTTCTAGAATATGCATTTCATGATATGACATGCAAAATTATATATCAAAGTTACCTAAGAAAATGTAGGTGTATATATTTGTCTTCACCAAGACCATGTATTTGCTTAACTTTAAAACTCAAGACAAACACTAGGGAAGGATCCCCTGCAGCTTTTGGTAATGTTTTAGTAATTTACAAATGAAAGTGACAACATTTAGAAGGCAATCCCTGTATTCAGACATCATTATTTATTGGCACATGGCTTTATGCACATGCCTGCTTGGGGTCACTATGGTTAGCTTCTTTACTCTTTGTTAATATTAATTATGTTTAACATACTCAAAAGAGATTTCCATTTGCAATTCTGAGCAATTTTAAAACAAATCATTGAAGTCCTGTAAACTTATGCCAAAGTTACCAGGTTTCCAGCCCAAGTAAAGCAGTGGCCCCCAACGTTTTTGGCACCAGGGACTGGTTTCATGGAAAAAAATTTTTCCATGGACCTGGGGGGTAGCAGGTGATGGCTTGGGGATGAAATTGTTCCTCCTCAGATCGACATTAGATTCTCATAAGGAGTGTGCTACCTAGATGTCTTGCATGCATAGTTGACTATAGGGTCTCCGCTCCCATCAGCATCTAATGCCACCACTGCTCTGACCTGAGGCGGGCCTCAGGCAGTAATGTTCCCTGCCCTGCTGCTCACCTGCTGCTCTGTGGCCCAGTTCCTAACAGGCCACTGACAGGTACCGGTCGGAGGCCTGGCGGTTGTGGACCCCTGAAGTCATGGCTAAATCCTCAGATGGGGTCAGCTACATAATTTGTGAGGCTTCATGAAAAATGAAAATTCAGGGAAGGTTGTCCAAAATTTATAAAGTTTCAGGATGGTGATGACAGAACAGGTGATGACAGAGTGGGACATTGTACAGCTTGCACGTCCATGAAACTGACTCTGCCTACAGAAACTTTTTGAACAAGATGATCCTGATTTTCTAATTCGCTGAGAACACACCAAGTGCAAATAATTCGACTGCCCTTGCTGATTTAAGCCATGTGAAGAAATACACATGTAAGATGATGTACTTTGAAAACACTCATAGTGATAATAGGATACCTGCAGATGGCTGTCATTTTAATTTGTTAACAGGAAGATCTCAAAATTGCAGAGTGCAACCTGTGTAACAAAAACAGGGGAAAGGCTGGGAAATTGCAAAACAACTATACAGGTTCTGTGCAAAAAGGGAATCGAGCTTTTTGAGGTAGCTTCGAGTAGAGCGAGTGCATCTAGATATCCTGACGGTGCCTAGCTGGGTGCTTATGGAGATCCTGTGTTTCCGAAGGTGAAAGTGCAATTGGATAGGAGACAGTGGAGATGTCAGAGCACAGGAATAGCAGTCAGTTGCTCTCCACTTGAATAGGAGTGTGCCTGGGTCTTTTTTCTTTGGGGACTCCTACCTGCAGGGAGGCTGTCACTTCCTGATGGAGCTCTGGGGAGTGTAAAGCTTTGTTTCAGGCAGTGTCTTATCAATGCCTCCGGTCTTTCCCTGGGAGGATCCTGGCTGGGGAGGGAGAACTCTGTGCTGAGAGAACACTGGAAAAGACGACAGGAGAGGACAGAGCGGCCATTCCGAAGCTAAAAGGGCTGGGTCAAGAGACTCGGGGCAAATCGTGGGGGAAAGAAAGAGGTTAAGACTCAAGTCTATTAGTCTATTTAGAAGAAATCACTCATTCTGGGCGTGCAAGGCTTACTAGGAAAACAGGCACCTGAGGAAACGAGGCGTGTGGACCTAAAGGTGATTAGCTATACACTGAGACTGTTTCTAGGGAAAATAGGGCGGGAGGGAGGGAAGGAAGGAGGGATGCGGGGAAGGACAGAAGAAATGCAGGAGGGAGAGAAGGAGGAAGACGTCTTCAGGACACTGTAGGCCATATGTCCACGCTTCCCTCCCCGTCTGCCTTACTGCCATTTCAGTTTCTTCTCCTTCTTTCCACTACCTGGGCAAAGGGAATTGGAATATGTGAAAGCGTGGGAAAAGCCTGGACCCAGGGGAGGTCGGGAGAAAGCAGGCCACTTAGGGGAGCGGGGTCAATCCCCAGGCAGGTGGGACGCCTCTGGGGTCCTGAGGCCTCTTCCTCCAGCTGAAGGGAGCAGCCCTCCTGACAGGCCTGGGCCTGCTCACACCTGACGTTTACCTGGACGGAGGGGGGATGTGGGAGGGGCAGGAAGCGGTTGGTGCTGGACGGGAGAGGCGCCTGCGTGGGCGCCCTGCCCCCCGAGACCCGCGCGGTGTGGAGAGCCGCTCAGCATCGCCCTCCCCAGAAGCGCCCCGGCTAGCAGCCCCAGAGACCGGCACACGGGCCCGAGCCCGGCCCCCCTGTCACTCACACGCCTTCCAGCCAATGGTGCGGCCGCCTGTTCCCCTCACCCCACCCCTCGAGGGCGAGCCGGGAGGGAGGTCGGCGGGGAGGGTCTGGCCGGAGTCGAGCTATTGAACTTTTCTGGCGTAGTCGCTGCGGCTGCCTGGTCCCCGGCAGTTCGGCCCCGGCGCGGAGCTGGGAGCCTCGCCCGCGCCCCGCACCCTCGCCCGCGACCCGCAGCCATGGTGCCTGGGCACCGGCGTGGTCCTGACCCTCTGCCTCTGGCTGGTGGCCTCCGGGGGCTGCCTAGCGGCCGGCCCCGGCGCGGCTGCTGCGCGGCGGCTGGACGAGTCGCCGTCTGCCGGGAGCGTCCAGCGCGCCCGCTGCGCCTCCAGGTGCCTGAGCCTGCAGATCACTCGCATCTCCGCCTTCTTCCAGCACTTCCAGGTACGGGGAGGCCCCCGCTCGCCCGGGTTTCTTTCTGGGGCTGCGGCCGCGGCGGGTGCATTGGGGCGCGCTCCTCAGAGCCTGAGCGCGCAAAGTTCTCGGCCAGCGCCGCGGGCTGATCTCGGCTTCCCCTAGGCGTGGACTCTACAGTCAGGGTGCTGGAACTCTCCTTTCCAGCCTCTTCCCGGCCCCCAAAACGAAAAAGAAGCCCGAGGCATTTTGCTCCAACTCCCTCCTTCCCAGCAGGAAACCCAAGGCGATTTCCCTCGGGAGGGCGAGTCTTGGATGCGGAAGGTGGGTGCGTGAATGTGGCGGTTTCCCGGGAATTGGCTGTGCGAGACTCCGGGCGGGTGGCGAGCTCTGCAAAGTTCCAGGCGCTCCGGGGCACTGGGAGGGAGTCCAGGAGGCGCGCCTGGCTGCGCCCAGAGATCTCGCCTCGAGCCCCAGCCCCGCAGGTGCCTGCGGGCCGACACTTTGTCTCTTTTGAGCGAGGATTTTCACCCTCCGCGGGCCCAGAGCTCGCTGCCCACCCTTGGAGTCCCAGCCAGGGCACTTGTGCCAAGGCGTCTTCCAGGGTGCGTGTATGTGCGTGTTGGGGGTGTGGGTGGCTGTGCGCGCCTCAATTCGGAACCCCAAAGATTCAAGGTCTTGCTCTGGACTAGCGTAGAGCGTTAGGGAAGAAGTGCTGGGGGACGGGGGATTTGGCGGGGCCGTGTTTGGATACTCCGGGGATGAGTCCCTAGTGCACTGTCCCCCAAACCCCATTCGTAGGTTCTTTCAGTCTGAGGATAGGAGAGTGTGTGTGTGCGCGCGCGTGTGTGGGAGGCTCCAGGAACCCGGCGCTTGGCTCCAGCCGGTCGCCGGACTCGGCCCCGTGGTGCGGACCCCGCCGGAGGCTCCGGGTGTGGGTGGGCGCACCAGAGCAGGTTCCGGGCTCAGCGGGCGCGAGTGCAGCTGCTGCCTCTACCAGCCCAGACGAGCGCGCGAGCTCTGAAATCCTTCACTTATTTTTCTCTCTATCCTTCTCGCCTCTATCGCTAGGTGCCCACCTGTTCCAAGTTCCCAACTTCTCGTCTCAGGGAAACTCTGGGGGACCAAAAGGAAAGGTGGGGTCTGGGGGGAGGGGAATCCTTGGCTGGGCGGGCAACTGAGAGCCAAACACTTGGCTCTTAAACTGGGTGCCCCCTCATGCCGGGGCTGGGTCAAGGGGGTTCCCCGAGGGGCCCTGGGAACTAAAAGGTTGGAGTGTGGAAGTGATTCCCTTTAGCCCTCGGGAATGATCTTGAACCGGCTGGTGACGCTGGCGCATTCACAAGTGTGCAGTTGTGTTTGTTCTAAGTCATAGAAACAGCATCTTGTGGGTGTCGGAGAAATGGAAACGCTCTGCGGTCGTCCTGGGTCTTCAGGGAATGGAAAACCCAGTGCTCATCTCCTGTGGTGAAATTACCCAGACCTCCTGGACAGAGCCAGGAGAGAGCTGGTCTCCAGGCACCTGGTTTCCAACCCTCCCAGTCCTACCCCTGAAAGTTACTCTCCTGAGAAGATGTCACACTATTGTTTGAAACAACTGAAAACAAAACAAAACAGAGCAGCCTATTCCCAGGGAGAAAGAGTACCTTTTTTTTTTTTTTTTTTAAATTGAATTGTCAGTGCTGTAATTTATTTGTTTTACAGTTTCAGTGGCTAAAGCAGCAGCTTAGACGAAGCCAGTTCCCGTGAAAGGCTTTTCTTGTGGTCTCCTTGGCATGATTTCTCTTTGGAAGAAAACTGCTGACAGAAAGCACATTGCCAGACAATCCTGATTACATTTTAATTAGCTGGGGGTGAAATAAGCTGCAAATTACTCAGTTAAGACTTAATAAGTGCTGTGTTTGTAATCAATTGCAAAGCCATTCTGCGAGTTTTAACCCTAACCTGGTAATGCCTATCTGATTTATCTAAATTGCAGGGATTAAGCTTTTTTAAGATCTGAAAGACAGCAACACACTCTCCTTATAAACCCCAAGCTCCCCTGTTCCCGGCTGCTTGCCTTTTGTTTTTGTTTTTGTTTTCTTTTTATAATTAGAAGGAAGATGGGCCGGGTGCAGTGGCTCATGCCTATAATCCTGCACTTTGGGAGGCCAAGGCGGATGGATGATTTGAGGTCAGGAGTTCGATACCAGCCTCGCCAACATGAAATCCCTGTCTCTACAAAAAAATACAAAAATGAGCCTGACGTGGTGGCACATGCCTGTAGTCCCAGCTACTAAGGAGGCTGAGGCAGGAGAATCCTTGAACCCGGGAGGCTGCAGTTGCAGTGAGCCGAGATCACACCACTGCACTCCAGCCTGCGTGACAGAGCAAGACTCTGTCTTAAAAATAAATAAATAAAATAAAATAATGTGGAACAATCAGTCTGCAGACAACTAATGACACTGCATGCGGTGTTTATTAGTCTATTTATAAAGGTTGGGCTACAGGAAGTCTTAGGAAGATCCCTTTCCTACATGGTCACCCCACCCTTCCAACTCCTGCAAAGGAGCCCACCCATAAAGCAATCTCTGGAGCAGGTGCCTGTTTCCATCTTCTCTTGCACTATTTCAGGCCATGTTTAAGGATGAGAGAAGCTTGCCTGGCCTCCAGCCTGGATGCCAGCCAGGTATGTGGACTTTCAAGTATGAAAGCTGTCAGGCCTTGCCTCAGGAGAGCCCAGCCTATGCACTCATGGTGTAGGCAGTGACGCAGATTCCCTGGGGCAGTGACCTGCTGGCGTTGGCCTGCAGAGGAAGCTGTAGTCTCATAGTCTGTGCCCCAGTTGTCCCCACTCTCCTCCACTGCCCATCCCTGCAGCAAAAAGACAGAAAGTGGTTTGTAGATGTGCACACCTCACACGTCCAGGTCTGCAGGCTGCTTCTGCCCCCACCTGCACACAGTGGCTGTCAACCATGCCTGAAAACACAGGGGACTCAGGACTCAGGCATGGGGTTGGGAACGCAGAGCAGTGGTACCTGAGGAATCCAACATTGCTCCAACCTGGAATTGCTTAGAATGTCATACACAAAGGACGATTGGAAGAAAACCCTGTCATTTCACTACTGAATGCGGCCCTTCATTCATGAAAAGAAACAGTGCATGTTAGCACCTCCTGAAATGTCAGTATCTGGCTCCAGTATGCTTTGTCCAGCATTCAGCACAGAGCTCTTTCAGGCTCACAAATATTACACATATGTGCTGTTAGCAGAGTGAAGAGGAGCTATGTGCCTGTGAGGTATGGAACAGGGAGGTGGGCTCTGGGGCTGGCGGATCTGCTCTGCACCCAGGCTCTGTTGCTTAATAAATGGGTAGCTTGGGTGCATCACACCACCTTCCTGAATGTCAACCCCTGGTGTGCCCAGTGAGGGAGGACCGGCCCTGCAAGATGCAATCAGGATGCAAAACGTGTTGGGGTAATGCGAGTGATGGTAATCCAGCAGCTAGCACTACCCAGAAGATTAATAAGGAGCAGCCATTCTTCTGGTGTTTACAAGTAGTACCTCTTGTAAGCCCCACAACACTCCTAGGAGACAGCTGCTCAATTAGACAAGAACTTAGACGTCTTGAAAAAGTTGGCTTATCACAGTTCATTGATGGTTTAGCTGGGTTCCCAGTGAGGATGGCTTCTATCTTTTGGCTTTGTTTCTATTTTTAGAATTTTTGTTGGTTAGCTGGATAATTTACTTCAGGACTGACTACCTAATTTTCAGGGCCTAGTGCAAAATAAAAACGTGGGGGCCTCTTACTCAACAAGAATCAAAGTGTTTGTTAAAGGAACTAAGATATAAAACATTTTCCTTTCTTCTGCGACTTGCTTCTCTTAACTTGTCATGGTGTTTTAAATTTCCTATTCCATGTCGTTCTGAGTAAAGAAAATTTAGAAGTTTAATTATTAGCATGACGTGAACTCTTCTTTTTATGTTGTGAAATGCCAGCTTTACACGCAAATATCAGAGCAATTTAATTCCTGGAGGGAGCCCTAAAATGGCCAGAGGGTCCAACCGGTCAGAGTCGGGAATGGTGGAAGGAGGAAGAAAAGGCTTTGGGGGTGTGCCCAGGGAACACTCAGGTCTCACAGGCACGTGGGACCTTGGGCTCAGACATGTGTGCTCAGGCATGATCCTGGCCAGGTCCCCTCTTCTGCCTGCTGCTGCACCCAGGGATTGCACTCCTCGGCCTGACACTCCGGCCTGGCACAGGTCCTCTGGAGGTTGAGCCAGGTGCCTCCCCTTCCTAGGCCAGCTGTTCCTGCCCCCAGTAGATGGGAAGCTCCCAGGTGTATTGCAGCTTCCTCAGTGGATGTGCCTCAGTGTCTCAGAATTGGGCTGGTCACCCACCAAACACGCCATTGTGCTACTAGCATGGAATGGGGACAGACACTGCCATACCATGGGTCACTGTAGGACATGCATATGGCCAACCCCAATCCTCTCTGCACTCATGCCCAGGCCCCTGCAGGGATCATAGTGGGCAGGGTTCATGGGATAGGAGCCTGGGTTGCCAGATGATGGGGGAATGGGTGGCGAGAACCTGTCCTGGAGAGGTGAGGGTGCGGTGAGAGTCAGGATTGGTTGTGAGCTGACGTGTCCACTCTCCAGGGAGTACTGTAGTGTGCTATTGAACTCTTACATACAAAACTCAAACTCAGAGAATTTCAGTATGGCCATTGCAGAGCATACCCCACACCCAGGTCCTCTTGTGAGCACAGAGTGGACTGCACTGGTCGTATGTCTGTGAAACTGACCTAGTTTGCTTTGTTTGTATGTCAAGGATACGGCCGTCTGGGAAGTTTAAGCCTACTGTAGCATGGCGGTTCCTCATAGGGTCACCTGTAATGTTAAAGAGTATGATGCTGATATATGTTCACTTGGGGAGAAACATCTCTCCTCTTAGGTTCTCAACTTCTCTAGAAGGTTAAAGAGAAGGAAAGGAGGAAGCTGGTGCCTGAGATAAGCCTTGACTCTTTATAGGTAACTCTTGCTGCACTCGAGAGTGACTGCACGCCTTACACTATGTCCTGGGCACTCCTTCTCCTCTGACTTCCCCTGGGTCTGCCCATGGTGGCACAGGTGTAACTGAGTCTTGAGCTCTAAGCATAGTCAGTTCGTTAGCATGGGCAGGCCTGCCTACCTGCCATTGGCAGCCTCAGCATTGGCAGGCCTGGAACCTGCTCTTTCTCTGCCTGTGTCTCTAACGGAGGCTTAAGAGAGTAGGGTTTGAGGAGAAGTAGTAGTCACTTGAGAGGGCAAGTGAAGCAAGGAGAGGTGGTGTGTATGTGTGTCTGTGTCTTTGCCAGATTTCAGAATGCTCAGGGAGTAAGTGGATGGGATCCTGCTGGAAGACAAAAAGCAGATTGCTGGCAGCCTTGGTCCTAGGGTTTCAGAATTTTACTGGTGTTAAGAAATAATTCCTTAATGGGACATTATTCACCCTCTAAAGTGCCACACTGATAGGCTCCCTTCGGCAGCTGATTAGAGATCAGAGGCTCTTCCTGGTAGTAATTGGAAGCTGTTTGTTTTGGCAAAAAGGAGAATGAAGCTGGTGATGAGATCATTCCACTTAGAGGACCAGCCTCTCCTCCAAGGAAAAGTAAACAAACAATTAGTGCATCAAAACCCCAGAAGCTACAAATCAGCCCCAGGCTCACAGATTTCAGAGGAGTGGATTTTGTGGTGCTCATACCCAGCCTATGATGTGTCCAATTGCCCTGTGGTGAGTTTTCAGTTGTATTGCAGGATGACCAGGCATTTAAGAGAGCCACTGGGAGAGACACGACTCGATGCAGTTTGGTCTTGGTGTTTCCTGGTCTGAGTCACTGGCTCTCTGGCTGCGTTTCTAACATGTTCTGAATTTGGCCCAAAAGAAACCTTATGCTATTCATTGCAATTTTTTGTGTTTTTTTTTTTTTTTTCTTTTTTTTGAAGACGGGGTTTCACCATGATGGTCAGGCTGGTCTTGAACTCCCGACCTCAGGTGATCCGCCCACCTTGGCCTCCAAAGTGCTTGGATTACAGTCGTGAGCCACCACGCCCGGCAGTTCTTTGTGTTTTTAATACGGTATTTCTCTTTGAACATGACTTAAAACTCTACCTTATTGTGACTGTAATAGAACATTTAAAAAACAATAGAAAATACACTTATTAACTTATTTCTTCATGCAGCATATCAAATATATATATATCAGATATATATGTATCTCTATATACATATTTGTATATATATGGTATTATTTATGCATGTGCATGTGTTTGAACACCCAAATTAAAAAGGTAATATTGTTGGTGCAAGTGTTCCCACCTTAAAAAGTGCAATCATACATTTGGAGGTTGTCATATTTATTCAAAATGAATTCACCACATTTCACGTTCTAACCTACCAGATACATTTCAATGAGTGAGTATAAAATATTAGGGTTAAAATAGAGAGACTTACGAAAGTGTTAGGGGGCACTGCTTGTATTAAGTCAGAAAGGGAGACGTTCCAATGGATTGCTTGGTACTGCTTTCCAGAACCCTACTCTATACCATTTTGTGGGGAAGGGAGGTTTGGAACAGCAATTAGTGAACCACATCCATATTATCAAAAGGCATTTTTATTTATGAAATAGGACCGAAAAAACTGAGAAAGTGCCTCATTGCAATGCCTTGTGTAAAGTATAGAATAACATAATTTCTGTGCATCATCTAAGCTCACAGAGCCTCAGGGTTCTGAAGTCAGATACCTTTCAACCTTTCCATTTAACTTACCCTGGGCTCCATATTTTGAAAGCAGGTTGTCTATCAACATATGGCATTTATTAAGTATGACCTAGTTTTTCCTCTTTACATTAATCAAAGATATCCATAACTCTTTCAAGCTTTAGATTAGCATTAGATTGCCCCCATGACCAGAGCTGATTGATAAAATGAATAGTCATGACATTTTACTTCTCTTTGCACCATCATCTTAGGAAAATGTGTCATTTTTCGGATGTTTCGGAAATATTTTAAAAGAGGTGATAGACACCAATTCCTTCTCCAGTCGATGTAGTTGCTGACCTCTTGCCTCTCACCCCACCATTCCCCAGCTCCTGTATCAGCTGCTAATAGCTTACAGCTGCTTCCTTGTAAGGCAATAACCTTTGGCTGATGGGCGCCATCTTGCTTGCAAGATCATGCATCCTCCTTCCTTGATGTGGGCAGACCATGGCAATTGGCTCTCTGCTCAGGAAATATAGGAGGTCAGCCCCCTCTGGAATCAGCTCTGTAATACAATTCATTCTCAAAAGCATCACATGGGATCAGGCTCATGCAGGGCTCTGGCTGAGATCCCATCCCCCACACAGGTCTTATCTCTGCCTTCTGCTTCTTCCTTTCCTCTTCTACTGAGAGCTTCTCTCCCCCAACCCTATACATCCCATGTCCAAGAAACCACATTTAAACCTCTGCTTCTAGGAAACCTAGTCTAAGACACCTCCTTCTAAAACACTTGGTCCAATTCAACACTTTTGTTTTTTCAGATCAAACAACTTGATTCTTATAGAAATGACCTGTTCAAGCTAGTAGGTAAAAGAAGTAAAAATATAACCTAGCTTTTACACTCTTAGCTAAGACTTCTTTTACTGTCCTTTAAAAAAATACAGAGTATACACAGTTAAAAAATCATTTTTAATAAACAAACAGATTCAGAAGATTTTCTGTTACTTGAATTTAGTTTCTACCTCCCGATGACTTCAGTAAGAAGATTTCCACTCTTGACCTAGTAGGTAAGCATATGATGCTCCCTCATTGTTGCGAATTCAATGAAATGTGAAAATATGCACTGTTCAGGCAAGCTTGAAATAGCTGTAGGGTAGGTGGGCAGTAGCTGGAGTAAGAGGACATCATTAACAACAGTACTCCATGGCAGGTCTAGGAAGAAGGCAAGAGAGCCTCAATAGTTCAGGTTATCAGCCAACATTGGATTTACTCAGCATGCAACCAGAGGAGTGACACCCCCAAAAAGCTACATCCTCCAGTACCTACAATCCTTTATATATTTTAAAAATATAATTCATGCATGGTTTCAAAAGAGGTGGGGGGAGACATTTTCCTTGATGGTAAAGAGGGTTGGATAAAAATAGTTATCCTTACTAGTAAATATGCAAAGAATGCTCAGAAAGGAACAAATGTAGCATTTGTAGATTGTTTTCATGTAAATCACTGCTTGTATAAGTGCTGGATTTATTTTTTTCTTTAAAAAATACTGATTTATTTGCATTTCCCTGATCACTAGTGAGGTTGAGCTTTTTTAATATGTTTGTTGGCCAGTTGTATATCTTCTTTTGAGATTGTTTATTCATGTCCTTAGCCCACTTTTTGATGGAATTGCTTGTTTTTCTTCTTGCTGATTTGTTTGAGTTCCTTGTAGATTCTGGATATTAGTTATTTGTCAGATGTATAGGTTGTGAAGATTTTCTCCACTCTGCGTTTTCTGTTTACTCTGTTGACTGTTCTTTTTGCTGTGCAAAAGCTCTTCAGTTTAATTAAGTCCCACCTATTTATCTTTGTTTTTGTGCATTTGGTTTTGGGTATTTGGTCATGAAATATTTGTCTAACCCAATGTCTCGAAGGGTAATGTTACCTTCTAGAATTTTTATAGTTTCAGGCCTCAGATTTAAGTCCTTGATCCATCTTGAGTTGATTTTTGTGTAAGGTGAGAGATGGGGATCCAGTTTCATTCTCCTACATGTGACTTGCCAATTATCCCAGCACCATTTGTTGAATAAGGTGTACTTTCCCCACTTTATGTTTTTGTTTGCTTTGTCGAACCACAATGCAATACTACCATACTCCTGCAAGAATGGCCATTATCAAAAAATCAAAAATAATAGATGTTGGCGTGGATGCGGTGAAAAGGGAACACTTCTACACTGCTGGTGGGAGTGTAAACTAGTACAACCACTATGGAAAATGGTGTGGAGATTCCTTAAAGAACTAAAAATAGAACTACCGTTTGATCCAGTAATCCCACTTACTGGGTATCTACCCAGAGAAAAGAAGTCATTATACGAAAAGATACTTGCACACACATGTTTATAGCAGCACAATTCACAATCGCAAAAATGTGGAACCAGCCCAAATGCCCATCAATCAATGAGTGGATAAGAAACTGTGGGGGTGTGTGTGTGTGTGTGTGTGTGTGTGTGTGTGTGTATGTGCGCACAATGGAATACTACTCAAGCCATAAAAAGGAATGAACTAATGGCATTCACAGCAAGCTGGATGGGATTGGAGACCATATTGTAAGTGAAGTAACTCAGGAATGGAAAACCAAACATTGTATGTTCTCACTCATAAGTGGGAGATAAGCTATGAGGATGCACAGGCATAAGAGTGATACAATGGACTTTGGGGACTCTGGGGGAAAGGGTGGGAATGGGGTGAGGGATAAAAGACTACAAACTGGGTTCAGTGTATACTGGTCAGGTGATGGGTGCTCCAAAATCTCACACATCACCACTAAAGAACTTACTTATGTAACCAAATACCACCCGCTCCACAAAAACCTATAGAAATAAAATTTTTTAAAAAGTACTGATTTAATAAGTTCCATTTATTTGAGCTAATATCAGTAGATTGTTACAATTCCAAAGATGAGCTAAAACCTCTGTATATGAAGAACTTACGGTCTATTGGGGGGCTAAAACTTGTTTGTAAACAGACACGTTCAGTCCAATAGATGGAGTTTTTTGTATGAGATCTCAGAGGAGGGTGTTTATCTTTTTAGGGAAAGTCTCATGACTGCTAACTGAGTTATTCCAGCTTGAAACAGCATGTGTATAAATAGAGAGTCTTGCAACAGTGTGGTGTGTCTTCTGGGGACCATAACCTAAATGGCCATGGTACAGCATGAGCCTCCCAGCTAGCAGCCAGGCTTTGGGAACTTGTTAGAGAAGGAATAAATAGCCACAAAGCTCAAGTCCTTTGTTCTGCAAGACAGGTTAAGAGCATGCCCATTGTAACCTGATGCCACATTTAAGCCGCGAGACTTAGGGGTGTGTGTCTCGCTGGTTCTTGCTAATCTGGTTGAATTTCAGTTCTTTTCAGTTGATCTCTATGGAGATCCTTGGCTGCACCCCTAAGAAAGAGTGAAAAGGAGGCTATAAGGGAAGAAAGGAGGAAAAGGAGGCTGTTCATCTCTTGGCTTACGGTTGGACACACCTGAGTTAGTGGGGTCCGACCCAAAGTTAGAAGTTCCCCAGAATTCCTGAGCCACAGGACAGAGGCATTTAGCATTGCATTTTACAGTGTTTTGTAGTTGACACAGTTGTTTCACATAAAATATCTATTTGACCGTCACAACTATTCTGTGAGGTCAGGAATGTTATTTTCCTTTACAGATAAGAAAACTCAAGGCCTGAAAATGAGATAACCAAGGCTTCATAGCAGAAACTCAAGCCCTCTGTTGTCACATTCCTAGATATTTGTACTGAATGACCCCACTTCTTAGTATGTTAACTGAAAGAAGACAGAGGGGAAACAGCACCTGTATTATGATCCAGAAGCACTCAGCTGAGAGAAGACTAGGATGGCAATTCTCACTGACCCATTGGCTTCTGGAGGCAGTTTTGTACCACAATTGCACAGCTCAGGACAATTGAAGGTTGTTGGTGTGGTGGAAAAAGGCTTGAAAAATATTAGTCCGTCAACCCCATCCCAAGTGGTGGTGCACGTACCCACCCAACTCCTTCTTCCAAACAATAAAAATCTGCAAAACAGAACCGTCTTTCAGGTAGCTTAGATTGTGAGGCCCCAGCATATGTGACATGTGCTTTTTGCCTTCAAAACAATTACTTTCTTTAAAAATTGTTTGTTGTTTAGACAAGGTCTCCCTCTGTCACTTAGGCTGGAGTGCCCTGGCAAGATCATATCTCACTGTAGCTTTGCACTCCTAGGCTCAAGAAATCTGCCCACTTCAGCCTTCTGAGTAACTGGGACTACAGGTGTGTTACACCCCCGTACCTGGCTAATTTTTTTTTAAGATCTCTTTTTTTTTCCAGAGATGGGGTCTTGCTGTGTTGATCAGGCTAGTTTCAAACTCCTGACCTTCAGTGATTCTGTTGCATCAGCCTCCCAAAGTACTGAGATTGCAGGTGTGAGCCACCGTGCCTGGCCAAGATAATCATTTTCTACTAGAGAGAAGGACAGACATTTAATAACATTGCTGCAAGATGTTGACATGAAGAAAGAAACTGTTATACCCATGAATCATCTTTTAAATCCTTACGTATAGTAATTTAACTCATGATCATGGGTATTGATATTTTTCAGATGAATAACATCTTTTTTCTTTTTGTCAATTGCTTTTGTTTAGGCCCATCCAATTTTCTATGCCTGTAATGAAATAGCAGAGTTTTATCGAGATTCTTGGGGAAGCGTTCCAAGCAGCTGGAGTCCTGGACATCACAGGGGATGTTTGCTGCCTGCAAATAACGAAAGTCGCAGTGTCCTCACTCTTGGCTGTGTTGCTGTTGTGTACGATGGTGGGACACGTATGGAGTCATTGTGGGTGGTAGTTGTAGCTTGCATGTATGTGACAGCCATTTCCACGAGCTCAGTGTGCCTGACATGCTTGCTTCACTGCCTTTTGTTTGGGAGTGTGTGTGTGTGTGTGTGTGTGTGTGTGTGTGTTTACACTTTATAATTCTTTCCGGCATCTCTGTAAAATATAAAAGTTAGACAATGAGGAAATCTTTCAAAGAAAAAATTTTGAAAATTCTCAAGGCTGCACATGAAAACAAGATGGTAAAGATGTGAACTATTGGGGTTTTTAATCCCCAAAGCTTTAAAACCTCCCCCTTAGGGGAGTCTGAGAAACAATACCCCATCAAAAAGCTTGAAAAGAATCCAGCAACTAATCAAGGCTCTTAATTCACATTCTGTTTACCCTTTTGTTTTAAATTATAACATTTTTATTTCATAAGTTTTTTTTTTCTCTTCAAGTTACTAATATCATGCCAACTTCAGAAAATATTTTGTTAGTGAGCTCAAAAATACATAATTTTGTGTTTCATATTATGCTCATTGTAGTAAAGATAAGGCAGATAAGTTGTCATCATTTAAAAAGTCACATAATGGGCTGGGCGTGGTGGCTCACGCCTGTATTCCCAGCACTTTGGGAGGCTGAGGCGGGCGGATCACCTGAGGTCAGGAGTTCGAGACCAGCCTGGCCAGCATGGCAAACCCCAGTCTCTACTAAAAATACAAAAATTAGCCAGGCGTGGTGGCACACACCTGTAGTCCCAGCTACTAGGAAGGCTGAGGCAGAAGAATCCCTGGAACCTGGGAGGCAAATGTTGCAGTGAGCCGAGATTGTGTCACTGCATTCCAGCTTGGGTGACAGAGAACCTGTTGAGTTCTTTGAAGAGTTCATTCAAGGAAAGTTGATTTAACTCTTGTTTAAATCTCTAATACGGCATTATTGCAAGAGACAGTCCTATCTAGACTTGGACAAATATCCCAGCCCTTGTCTTTGAATGCCTACACTGTTGGAAGTAACAATACTCTTCTGAAATGTGGGACTCCTTGTTATACTGTGTGTACCAGACAGAAAGTTGACCAAAATCTGTAAACCTAAAATATGGGAGAGAGATTTTTAACAGAATACATAGCTTATATTGACACTGTCACCCCATCAACTGGACAGGTCCTGAGTGTTGTTATAATAAACCCAAAATGCCAAGGAGGTTTGCATTTCAGGGGGCATTAATTTGCTTTCCAACTGACTCTTTACAATCATAGGGAGTAGTGATAATAGAATTATCCCCCACAGTTGGAAGTATGGAAATGTTTTCTGAGAACTCTGTGTCAACAATTGCTTATGCGGCCATGACATTTCTACCTTTTGTTCTTCATGGCCAGATAAGTTACTTTTGTCTATGCCTACTGCTGTTTTATCCCTTGCTTGATGGTTATTTCTTCCCCAATGGACAGAGTTTTGCTCACCATAGAGGTGTAATTGTGACTAAAACAAGGAGCAGAGAACCACGTAGCTGTAAGGAGATGCTATGGCAACCAGACATCAGAGGTTATCTATTCCTGCCAACAATCCTGCCATACCTAATAACCCACATAAAGGCAGAATTAGCAAACCACACCATAGCATTGGTGCCTGCCCCCTAGAGTTGAAACCAATCCTGTTGATGCCATGAATGCCAAGTTCATTCAGAAGTTACTGACTCCTTTCAGATAGAACGAAAAGAAAACAAACCCAGTTATTGTGAACATGTTTTGCCAACTGTGGTTCTTTTAAATTTCATCTGTGGCAAGAAGGGACAGAGATGTCACCTAGAGTGGTGTCCACCATTAAAAACAGTCATTGTTTGAAAGTGGGCACTTTGTTCCCCATTTTCTTTTCCAAGTTTTGGGCTATTAAAGGTATTTGGGGCCCGGCATGCTAGCTCACGCCTGTATTCCCAATGTTTTGGGAGGCAGAGGTGGGAGGATTCGCTTGAGTCCAGGAGTTCACTCCAGTTGGGTGACAGTAGTGAGATTGTGTCCTCCAAACAGAAAAGTCATTTGGAGCTAGAACCTTGCCTTTAAAATCTAAAATATGTGTCTCACGTATCCTTGATGGATAGAGCCATTATATCTTTTGTTTAATTTTTCATTTTTAAATTTTTATTTATTTATGCTTTGAGACAGGGTCTCACTCTGTCACCCAGGCTGGAGTACAGTGGCACGATCATGGCTCACTGCAGCCTCAAACTCCCTGGCTCAAGGATTCCTGCACCTCAGCCTTTCAAGTAGCTGGTACTACAGGCATGTACCACCGTACTTGGCTAAATTTTTAACTGTCTGTAGAGACAAGTTCTCACTATATTGCCTAGGCTTGAGATTTTATTTTTTGAAAATAGAGACAGGGTCTCACTATGTTGCCCAGGCTGGTCTTGAACTTCTGGCTTCAAGAGATCCTCCCAGTCTACGCTTCCCAAAGTGCTGGGATTACAGGTGTGAGCCACTGTGCCAGGCCAGCTCCATCATATGTTTGAGTAGAAATGCATCTCTCTCTCTCGCTTTCTCCTGCTCTCTCTTTCTTTCCCTCTCTTCCCTCTCCCTTTTTTTCAATTTTGACATTTGGCTGTACCATTTTGAAAGCAGTACAGCCAAACCTAGTGGTCATCATTCCAGAAACGGCCTACATCTGGGAAGTATTTTTTTTTTCCCCATTGGGACAGAATTTAAAAGAAAGTAGACAACATCTTTTGGTTGTTTTTGTTGTTTCCACATTTTTTGTATCCAGAGTTATGAGCTAATGTCCTCACAGCTGCAAAGAAGTTTTTAAAAAAAAAAACTGGATAGAATATATTCTCTGGTTAAGTATCAGACAATCATCATAGAAAAACAAATATAGACTAGTTGGCCATCTGTATTTTCATTTTTCTATTATACAGGAGCCATAGATTTTGCAATGTTTTAAACCTGCTTTTAATAGGTCAAGATTTGCATACTCTAGGTTCCATTTATTACTCCACAATTTTGAAAAAAAAGATGGAGGTTTTTTTTTTACATAACCTCATGAAATTAGGGCTAGAATTTAATTTCCATATATTTGTCTGTGTGTATATTATGCATGCGTGTCTAGTTCAGGGTTTGTCAACCATGGCACTGTATGTTTTGGAGCAGATTCTTCTTGTTGAGTGGAGGGGCTGTCTGGTGCATTTTAATGGTTCACAGCATCCCTGGCCTCTCCCCCAGTCAATACCAGTACCATCCCTCCCACCTTCGGTCATGACAAAACTGATGTCTTCAAAAATTGCAATATGTGTCCTAGTCCTATCTCTTTGTTACAAATATCTCTCTGGATCTATGTGATGTGTCTGCTTCACCTTAATAGACTACGAGGTGCTCTATTTTAGTTTGATGAATTCTTCTGCACTCTTTAATGAATAACATAAATTAGCACAATGAAAAAGCATATATCCACAAGAAAACATTTGTATCAAGATATCCATATCTATTCCTTCTGTCTCTGTCTCTGGGTCTGTATCTCTGTGTCTGTCGCTATCTCTGTATGTGTTTTGCTTCCACTCCATGGCAGACATCCTGGCAGTCATGACATGGCTTAGCTTCTTGTATTCAGGAAACACTAGGGGTCTGTGCTGTGTCAGGCTTTTTGCTAAGTGCTGGTGTTGCCAAGATGACCAAGGCACGCACCTTCATTCCCAAAGGACTGTGACGGGACCAGGGTGCACAGACACAAAGGAGGCACCAGGTGGCACTAGCTCAGAGATGGGGAGGCCACGAGGGGTGGTTACCGGGTGATCCAGAGCGCATTGTAGATGCACACCGTTGGTGCCCTACCCTGGTCTCTGTCCCTTCTTACGCTTAGATCTCTGCTCTAAGTAATTCTGGAACAAAAACTGATGCTGTGAACTCTCTCGCTTACAGGGAGACACGAACATCCCCATTCACAGAGGAGAAGGTTTGGGCCCTAAGATAACCACGAAGGACAGGGTTACGCTTGACAAGTTTTCTTCTTCTGATAAATGAGACCGTGTAGACCTTAACTTCTGTTTAGTTTCTCACTCTCTAACCAAAACCTCACTTTCCTTGTGTCTTTAGCAACCCTATTGTGAAGATGTGTGCTTGGCATGCCGAGCTCATCATATAAGTAGATGGATGCTTTTACCCATGAGCAGACTCATGCAAACTTAGTTATGCCGCATTCTTCTTTAAAATCATATTATCATTATTTCTGTCAGTGAGTTGGTCCTAAGGTCTCCCGTTCTTGGGGACATCTTTGTAAGTAAACTCCTTTCCTTTTCTCAAGACTGTTGTCTCTGCCCTCTCTCTCAGACCATCAACTGCCCTTTGCCTCCATTTTCACGATTGTGCTGCTTCATTCAGTCGTCCTGGGATGCCATGCAATTTACTCAGAACAGAACCTCATAGTCGACTCTACACATGCGCTACTGTCATGAAGATGAGTTAGGCCTAGAGGGAGTGCCTGGTGCTGACGATCCTGGGATTCAAAAAGAATAGTGTGGTGCACGCCTATAGCCCTAGCCACTTGAGAGGCTGAGGAGCTCTGGTCTAGCCTAGGCGACATAGTGAGACCCCATCTCTACAAAAGATAAAATAAAATAAAATGAATAGTGTGTAATCCTAGATCCCCAGTGCTCCACGGTCTGGTCCTAGAGACCTCCCCCACCTCCAAAAAAAGAGATTTAAAAACTTAATTTTTTAATGTAAGAGACTCCTAGTTTGAAGATCTAGTTCAATTGGTAGAGCATGACATGCAGATCTCTTGTGTGTGCTTTTGTTACTTAAAGATTTCCTATTCTGGGCGGCAGTGGTGGCTCATGCCTGTCATCCCAATGCTTTGGGAATCTGAGATGGGAAGATAACTTGAGGTTGGGAGTTTGGGACCAGCCTGGGCTCTCAAAATGAGACACCATCTCTACAAAAAAAAAAAAAAATTAGGCGTGGTGCGTACCTCTAGTCCTTGCTTACTTGGAAGTCTGAGGCAGAAGAATCACTTGAGCCCAGGATGTTGAGGCTACAATGAGCTATGATTGAGCCACTGCATTCCAGCCTAGGTGACAGAGAGACCCCATCCCTTAAAAAAAGAGAAAGATTTCCCATTTCCATATGATGCATAGGATAAGATTAAGTAGAATTTTAAATTGAAATTTGAAATCCTGGATAAATATTGTGTAAGGAAAAAAAGTCATTTAATTCCAAAGTCATCTATTCTGTTGGGAAAACATACCTGAGTTTTCAGACATGCTTCTAATTTTTCAATGAACACATTTTTCTTGGAATGAGTTTTATTTTTTTGCAAAGTAAAGTTTTTTCTTGGGTTTATTGCTCTTTTCGCCTGCATCACATTTAATTAATCATGTTTTCTCAAGTGGTCCCCTCATTAAAACACACTGTCTTTTGAAGTTTATATTAAAATAACCCAGAATCATGATGAATGGGTTAAGAATATAAGTCAGGGCATAATAGACTGCGAGGTGCTCTATATTTTAGTTTGATGAATTATTCTGCACTCTTTAATGAATAACATAAATTAGCATAATGAAAAAGCATATATCACAAGAAAACAGTGTCACAAAATCTGAGACTCAGTAAAACTCAATTAGAAAGTGGAAAACACGTATTTTTAGTCAGTTTTTTCCCTTCTTGGGTGTTGCCTACTACAAATGAAGCTCAACTAAGTCCTGCATCTCCCAATTTACATGTATATAGCAAGATAGAGGTTTTGCTCTATCATTAAAATAACTTCTAGGGTTTACCAGGCATATTCCAAAATGTGTTGCTAAAATATTCAGTAGGGAAGCACATGGAAATAATAGTTTTGATCTCTGGGGCATGATACATTTTTTTCAGTTAGATTTTTTTTAATGGTTGTAGTGATAATAGCAATAGTTCCCAGCTCACGTTATCAGGAAGTATATCCTCTCTAGCTACTCTTAATGCATGTGAGTAATTAGCTTGATAACTTAACATTAATCCTTAACCTGTGCTGGTCAACATGCCAGATTCCAGGCAGTAATGCGCCTTGTGGGAATAACTTATTATGCATAACATATTGCACCTGTCAAGCCTTGCAGCTGCCAAGCATCTATTTTGAAAAATAAATAGGGTGATTTGAGAGTGCCTTTAAAGTCTGCTTTGTGCTTTTGCCACACTGTCATCCCCAGCAAGAAATTAGATGTTTCTACAGTTGTTCTGTATGAAATGGCCAGAGACTGAGATGAGGCCAAGACAGCAGAGGCCAGAGAGGTCTAGACCGCCCTGAGTGTTGTACCTTGAGTCTCAGTCTTGGCAGAAGAAAGAAACCAGCACATGCAAACATCAATTTACAACTTTACAAAGAGGGTTGTTCTTTATAATGACTAGAATCATGTAAGAGACCTGTAAGAGCTGAGTGATGGTCTCAGTCGTTTATTTGGGACACTTGGAAGAGAGAGAAGAAAGAGAGACTTTTGTGTTGTATTTCATGAAGTCACATAAAACAAGGGAAGATACGTTGTCCGAAGGTTAGAGTAAGCATCTGTAGGCTTTCATGGTGGTGAGCCACATTTGGAAGACTCATAAAACAGCTCACTGCTCTCCAGCCTAAGGAGTTTTGATTCTACAAGTGTGAGGTGAATCACCAGAATTTGCATGTTTCAAAAGCTTCCAGGTGAGGCTGATTATCACTGGTTCCAGTACCACACTTTGAAAGCCACTGCGTCAGAGTTAGTCAGTGCTGTCAGGCTTCTCTCTGGTGCCTTTCTCTGTTGATAAGAGAGGTGCCAAGTTCTAGCACTGAAACTGTCCAGTCTCCATCCCCAAGCCTGGACATTCTTCTAGGCAGCCCTTTTTGATTCAGATTAGGTACAACTGATGAAGTGTGAGCTTACTAACTAGAAGTCAGTGGTGGTGTCCTCAGCAGAAGCATCATTGTAGGCTCGCTTATTATTGGTAGACTCATTTGTCAAATAAGAGGGCTGTGAGTGTACTGTCCGGCTGCCATCTCTCTTTTGAAACATGAATTTTGATTCCAACTTGTTGACAGATGAAGAGGTCATTGCCAATTCCTCTGAACATATGTGTTGAAGGAGAGAGAATGGGTCTCCTGGGATAGAATGGGTCATTAGTAATCAAGGTCCAGGCATGAAACAAAGGTCAGGAACATAAAGCTGACGGGTCTCAGCAGAGGGTGCAACATTTTAAGAGTAGATTGGTTACACCTGGGGGAGAATTGTGTGCTTGGCCAAATCACCTCATTATGATTGTGTGGTTCTCCATGCTTATTCAAGCAATCCATTTTCACCAAAACTGGACTGCTCTGATTCTAAACAGTTTACATTATGGATTACAAATACCTTCTTATGATGCACCCACATGCTATCAGATTGAAGTACTTTACAAAAGGAAAAACCATTGTCAGCGAGATGGACAGATGGGTTGTTACAAAACACCGTGTTCTGACATTTTCTGGTGGCAAGGAGGCCAAAGTGAAGAAATAAACATTGATAGTGACTTGAAGCAAATTGAAAAAAAAAAAATGTATGAACATATTAAGGCAGAGATTATTAAGTGAGGTGCAGGTTGAAGTGTGGCTGAAACAATGTAGTATTTGTCCCATGGCTTTAATTTATTTTTAGTCACTTTTATGGATTGAATAATGCACCTGTAAATCCATATGTTGATGTCCTAATCCCCAGTACCTCAGAAAGTGTCCTTATTTGCAAATAACGTCATTGGAGGTGTGATTAGTTAAGATGAGTCATTCTGGGAGAAGGGTAGGCCCCCTAATTAAATATGACTGGTATCCTTATAGAAAGGGGGAAATTTTAACACAGACATGCAGAGATGTGAGGACACGGATGTGAAGGTTGGAATGCTGCCACAAGTCAAGGAACTACCAGAAGCTCAAAGAAAGTCATGGAGCCAGTCTTCCCCAATGGCCTTGACAGTATTGGATTTTCATGTTCTCCCAAGTGGGGTTTTGATATGCGAATCTAATTTATTGTAACCCTGCATTAAACAACTGTATAGATTCTATGCTTTACATGGATATTGTGCCTTTGCAAAGACTTGAAACAACCATACAATGTGGAAATTAATTAGGCTGCTCTTATTTATAAACAACTGGAAACCATTTTCTTTATTGTTGTATCAAAACTTACTGAGGGATTTTAGAATTCTGACTTCTCCATGGCTAATTGAATGATTAATTGGGATTAACCAGCCTCTACGTGGGAACCCAGCTCTGTCTGAGATCTTCTACATTATTGAAAGTCACTCCTTGTGTGCAAAGTGGTCACATCAGTGAACTTGGCATCTTGCCAGCTAGACTACAGCCTTGACCTTGGATGGTCACAGGTGGTCTTCATAGACATATCTGTGATTATCTTATAAAGACATTATTCATCTCATTTGAGAAAAGAAGACAATTTTTCTGAGAGCTTACCACCATGACGGATGAGTAGTGACATAAAGCCTTTAACTTTAAGCAAGGTGTGTTTAGTATTAAAATATTACTTTTGTTTGAATCCCTAATATTTTGGCTTTTCTTAGCCTTCATGAGCCCCATTTCACTCATCTACAAAGAGAGACCATTGAACTTGAATTACTATTAACTTGCAATTCTCAGGATGTAGAATTTTCCTCTGATTCTTGTGTTGCCACTGTTGCCAATGGCTTTCACATGTTATTCAAATGCATGACAATGACTAACCTGATGATTCGGGACCGTCTTAGGCGTGGTAATTTTGAGGTTTAGTGCTATCATTGGGCACTATGATTCCTCTTCAGCATGGTAATTTCGAGGTTTATTGGACACTTAGATTCCTCCTCAAACCCCATTCTTTATTTTTCCTGTCTCCTCAGACGTTAGTGGAAATTCTATTTCCCACTGCATGCTCATTTCCATGATGTGGTTTGTGTCATCATCTGGGTCCTACCCTTGAGTATTACGGAATTCAGTAATGTGTATGTGATCTTCCTTTTTCACACTCAGGCAGGATGGTCCTTGCGTTATGTTTTTCTCTTCTTTGATGTTTTCCTTTGGCATGGTAAATGTTTTAGAGAGAGTTACTAGATGAATTAGTTAATTAGAGAATAAAATATAAGCAGGCAGAAAATCTGAAAGTTGATCACATGCAGCTCCTCACCCCTTTGCTCTTGAACAGCTTTGAGAGATTTCGCTAGGAATTCAGGATGGAAAAGTTAGCGTGGCGGGGTAACATGTTTCAGGGACACTGTAACCTCTTTCCCTTGGAAAGTTCCCTGTATTATGAGACAATGACATGTCATTAACAAGTAACATTTGTCTTGTTTTCACCAAGAAGGTGGATTGAATGGCCCTCAAAGATTTTCTCTGAGTTGTAATGATACGGTATCATCTGAGTCAGAATGCTACAGTTTACAAACATTTTCAGTGGGTATTTGGAATCACAAGTTGGGTCTCTTTTCTTATCCCGGTTGTGTTTAGAGAACAGGCTTGGTCAGATTCGAATAGATCTTACACTTTGACAGAAACCAAAACGCCCATTGATGAAAATACTTTGCACAGAAGGAGTGCTGGTGAGATAGAAGTTGTCAGAGCTCTGGAGTCCTATGTAGCTCATGTGATTAACTGTAAAGTCAGAATTTCAAAAGCCCTCAGTAAATTTATAAGATAACACAAATAATGGTTTTCAATCATTTGTACATAAGAGCAGCTATTGCACACTACCTTTCCCAAGGTGGTCAAGGTTGAATCCTGATGTAGCTAAGGAATGTCACAAGTCATGGTTTTAGTAACTGTCTATGCAACTTTAGTTTCTGCTAAAGTTTTTCTTGATGAATTTTCAGTTATATTTATTTATAAAACATTCTATATTAAGAACACAACAGCTACAACAGTTAAGGAAATAAAAGACCCAAGAAGACTTCAAAACACTTTTAGTTATTACATATCACCTAAAGTGCGCTATAGCCACTTGTAAATTCACATATTGTTATGCTCTTTGCAGATAACCATGGTGAAGAGTGTCCCTGGAGGTGAGGGTTACAGTGAGCTGTGATCTCACCACTGTACTCCAGCCTGGGTGACAGAGTGAGACCCTGTCTTGAAAAAAAAATGTAACTGGGAGTCATGTAAATTTATTTAATATTGTTTTCTCTCTGTGTTGGTCTTGCATAATTTTCTTCTTTGATGATGATTTTCATTCTTCACAAGAAATTTGAATGAGATTGACATTTGGTTTTTTAGAGACATTTCTTTTTTCTTTTTGTGGCTGAATAATGCTCTACTATGTATACGTACTACTTTTCTTTTTTTTTTTTTAAATTATACTTTAAGTTCTGGGATACATGTTCAGAACGTGCACGTTTGTTACATAGGTATACACGTGCCATGGTGGTTTGCTGCATCCATCAACCTGTCATCTACATTATGTATTTGCCCTAATGCTTTCCCTCCCCTAGCCCCCCACTCCCCCACAGGCCCTGGTGGGTGATGTTCCTTTCCCTGTGTCTATGTGTTCTCATTGTTCCACTCCCACTTATGAGTGAGAGCATGCAATGTTTAGTTTTCTGTTTCTGTGTTAGTTTGCTGAGAACAATGGTTTCCAGCTTCATCCATGTCCCTGCAGAGGACATGAACTCATCCTTTTTAATGGCTACATAGTATTCCATGGTGTATATGTGCCACATTTTCTTTATCCAGTCTATCACTGATGAGCATATGGTTTGGTTTCAAGTCTTTGCTATTGTGAATAGTGCTGTAACATGTAAACACATGTGTGTATGTTTGCACATGTAAACACATGTGTGTATGTTTGCACATGTAAGCACACGGCTGTATGTTTACACACATAAACAGGTATATATGTTTTGACATGTAAACACACGTGTATTTATACATGTAAACATATATGTGTATGTGTCTTTATAGTAGAATGATTTCTAATCCTTTGGGTATATACCCAGTAATGGGACTGCTGGATCAAATGGTATTTCTGGTTCTAGATCCTTGAGGAATCGCCACACTGTCTTCCACATGGTTGAACTAATTTATACTCCCACCAACAGTGTAAAAACATTCCTATTTCTCCACATTTCTCTCCAGTGAGATGGCATCTCACTATTGTTTTGATTTGCATTTCTCTAATGACCGGTGATATTGAGCTTTTTCTCATATGTTTGTTGGCCACATAAATGTCTTCTTCTGGGAAGTGTCTGTTCATATCCTTTGCCCACTTTTTGATGTTTTTTTTTTTTTTTCTTGTAAATTTATTTAAGTTCCTTGTAGATTCTGGATACTAGCCCTTTGTCAGATGGATAGATTGCAAAAAATTTTTCCCATTCTGTAGGTTGTCTCTTTACTCTGATGATGCTTTCTTAGACATTTCTATTGTTCCTTTCAACTGTCTGACACTCAGCTTCGCACTTAAATTGTGTTTAAAAGTACAGGTGGAAAATAACTGCTGGTTACGTTGAAACAACAATATGTTCTTGGATGAATATACTTGGAGGACACAATTCTATTAGTTTCAGGAAAGTATCAACCTGGAATGAAGTTATGATGCACCCTCAGGGTTTCAGGACCTGTCTCCCCTCCCCACCCCAGCAGACACCAACATCTGAAGATGCTCAAGTTATTCAAATAAAATGGTGTGGTATTTGCATATAACCTGCAAACATCCTCCCATATATTTAAAATCATCTGTACCTTACGTATAACACCTAATACTATGTAAATGCTTGTAAATGGCTGCTACAATGTATTGTTTAGGGAATGATGAGAAGAAGAAAAGTCTGGCATTTGCTGTTCTATACATTTCCTTTAGATGACTTTACCTACCCCCTATAAAAAGATAATTGGTATTTTTCTTTCTTGCTTGCTTTTTTTTTTTTTTTGAGATGGAATCTTGCGCTGTCATCTGGGCTGGAGTGCAATGGTGCAATCTCGGCTTACTGCAACCTCCGCCTCCCGAGTTCACATGATTCTACTGCCTCAGCCTCCCAAGAAACTGGGATTACAGGTGCATGCCACCACACCCAGCTAATTTTTTGTATTTTTAGTAGAGATGGGGTTTCACTATATTGGCCAGACTGGTCTTAAACTCCTGACCTAGTGGTCCGCCCGCCTCGGCCTCCCAAAGTACTGGGATTACACGTGTGAGCCACCACACCCGGCCTTTATTTCTTAAATAACGTGTATTTGATCCCCAAATGCAAGTCTTTGTTCAGTTTTGGGTGTTATCATGCCAAATCTCTTGGACATTTACATCATAGGAAACAAAATAATCAACCTACTTCCTAAAAGCTCCATCCAGAGAAAATGAAACATTTCATCAGCTCAATCTATTTATATCATTCTTTCTAGCTCCTCACGGCCTAATAACTAAAGCTTAAATTCCATTGTATAACCTTCTACTCCATTCATTTATTTCTTTAATCAATACCATTTGTGAAGACCATTTACTCTGTGGCAGGCACACTGCTATGTGCCAGAGAGCCAATGGCAAGCATGTGCTAGGGATAGACACTACTACCGAAGCTTCTGCAGGCTGGAGGGCAGATGATCGTTAAATTAAAACAACACATGTAATTTACACTTGTCCACTGTGTGATAGAATGCCTGGGAGGAGAAGTGCAGGATGTTATAAGAGCAAGCAACAGAGAGAGAGCTATGTAGTCAGGGTGTGGGGATCAGGGAAGGCTTCCTGGGCAAAGTGGCATTTTCTTTGAAGACAGGACAGTATGGGAAGGCTGGGTGTCTGGAGGCTGGTGTATTTCTATATGGTCAAATATTTGTTTCCTATAGAATTCCACTAAATGTGAAATATTTGTAGAATACAGAGAGACTTTTTTCTTGGTTAATGAAAAGACTACTGAGGATATTTATAAGATTTGAAAGAAATATTACTTAAGAACAACAAATATATAAAGATAGCCCTCCCCCTTAACCTTTTAAATAGACTTTTTATTTTTTAGAGCAGTTTTAGGTCCACAGCAATTGAGTAGAAGGTACAGAGCATATCCACATACTCTCTGTCCCCACAATCCACAACCTTTCCCATTACCAGCATCCCCTACCAGAGTGGGACATTTGTGACAATGGATGAACCTATATTGACACATCATCATCACCAGGGTCCACAGTTCGCATACGCTTAACTCTTGGTGTTGTATGTTCTGTGGATTTGGACAAATATACAATCACTTGTATCCATAGTTTCATCTATTGCTTTAAAATAACTTACCCAAAGCAAGGACACAAAATTGTCCATTAAAGGTCACAGCTAATTATTTGTAGTGTCAAAGCATTGATTGGTAAAGTTAAGGTCTATGGTGGGTTTCCTGACTTGCTTCTATTTCAAATGTTCTGTTCCATTGTTAGACACTAGTTTGGTGTGTATTTTGGAAACTGCAGACTATTAGTTCTTTAGCTGTTCCATGCCAACACCTGGCTGTGTTGAAGGAAATACGTGGGATCTATTCCTAACTCTGTTTCTCTTTTTATATGGTTGTATCTAGAGAACTAGTTTTCATTTATCTTTATTCTTCCCATGTGGGTTGTCTTTGCGTGAACGACATGTTTTCTTTACTTGAAGCTTTTGAAGAATTATCTTTCTTTAAGGAAAAATCAAAAGGGTAGAAATGAAAAGACTTTGAAAATGTCATTGAAATAATGGCTGGGTGCAGTTGATTGAACTTATATAAACTCTTTGAAAGTTGGATTGACTAGCATTCATGTTTGATCTAGTTAAACCAATAAAATACAGGATGTAATCTTTATATAATTACAAAAGTCCCACTGTCTAATCCTACCTGAAGGTTACAGTGATGGTTTTAGAGGCATATGTGTTTCTAGGCTAATGTACTTTGACTCTTTATCTTTGTTGGCTTTAAGCCAGAGACAAGACTGAATTGCAAATACTGTATTTTATTTTTATTGTCAAGTTGCTTAACTGGTGAAGGCTATTGTAATCTGATGAAGAACTTCCCCTGGGGCAGAGTGTTGAAATGTACTGGATTCTTGTATTTTTTCATTGCTTTTCTGCTCGAAGAGCACCATATGTAAGCAACATAGGTGGATTGTGATGGGGTAACACCTGGCCTAAACAAAGTGGCCAGCCTTAATCTGGGGTTTATTGGCATCCCTTATGCTAGTGGGCAGGGTTCTTAGAAGTTCTTAGTAGAGATAAATAGCATAGCACATGATGATTGACACAAGTAAAGCACAGAACAGCTGCAAAACCTTGCCATGGGGGATGACTATTAAAAAAAAAACAAAACAGGAAACCCAAAATCCAAAAAGGATCTAGAGATGCATTTTGAGGGAAAATATATATGTGAATGCATGGATGAGTGCATCTGTGTGTGCATGCATATAAAATTTCCTTGTGGAAAAACTTCACAAATAAATGCGAAAGATGAATGAGGTGCTAGAGAATTTTTACAGTAGACAAATGATCACTGAGCCTAAGTGGTACTAATAGTTGCTAAAATTCATTTTTAGAATGGTGAACAATCCACATTAGATATGGTAAAGAGACAGACTATCAACGGTAGAGGAAAACAAATGGCCAGTCAGGAAATTAAAGCAAAAATACTAATACCATTGCCTACTCATCCTGTTGGCAAATGTTGAAAAATTGCTTCCACCCAAGGAAAAAACATAATGGAAAGGCATCCCCTTTTTGACTGCAAATTTTATTTGTATTTTAGTATTTGCTAAAATATTGTATCTTAGAATTTTCAATGCTAAATACTTTTGAGTCTCACTAATAAGACTGAATCAGTTAGTCTAGGGTGAGTATTATCTGTTGTGAGCCGGGAGATATTAAGTCTAGGATTAGTCCCCAACTGCTAAAGACAATACTAATGGCAAATGACAACAAAATCATATCGATAATAACAAAGGATTTTTAAAAAATCCTGTGCCAAACATTTTGATAAATACTTTACATGGATTATCTTTTTAATCATCCCAAGCAGCCTATGACATGCTATCTTCTCTAATTTTAAAAATCATTCTAATCATAATAATCGTTTATGCATGCTTGCCATTGCCCTAAATATTTCTTTGTAATGACAGAGGTTTTCATTTTTATGATTAGTAGAAAATTTTGCTTGAAATGAAAATGCATTAATTCCCAATTCAAAATAGGTTCTATGGCTATTGGTTTCCTTCTCATTTTGATGGATGTGTATAAGCGAATGGTATGGGGAGCATTGAATTCCTGGAAAAAAGGAGAGTTGGTGTGGGGCAGGGCAGGAAGGTTTACATTTGGGAAGGGGGAGGTTGGGCAGCTAAGACAATCTCTGCTGCATCCTTTGTGCTTTTGTTGTTGAAGTTTGGCCATTCAACCTACAGTCAAAGAGAACAAAAGAAAGCTACTCAAGGGTATATTAGTTTGTTCACATGCTGCTGATAAAGACATACCCGAGACTGGGTAATTTATAAAGAAAAAGTGGTTTAATGGATTCACAGTTTCACATGACTAAGGAGGCCTCACAATCATGGTGGACGGTGAAAGGAGAGCAAAGGCACATCTTACATGGTGGCAGGCAAGAGAGCGTGTGCAGGAGAACTGCCTTTTATAAACCCATCAGATCTTATGAGACTGTCACGAGAATAACATGGGAAAAAACCTGCCCCCATGATTCAGTTACCTCTCACAGGGTCCCTCCCACATCACGTGGGAATTGTGGGAGCTACAATTCAAGATTAGATTTGGGTGGGACACAGCCAAACCATACCAAAGTGTGTCCTACACAGGGCTTCTCAAGACTCTAATGCTCTATTTTTGTTTTAAATAACTCTCTGATAATTGCTAAATAAAAAAAATATTTCCTGAGATAAAATCTTCTATAATCAAAATCCTACAATCTACTTTCTGTCTATTTAACTGATCTCCCCCTCCTCTCTTTGCTCCCCCCCATCCATCTGAACTGCTGCTTCCTCAACATATGGTATTTAGGACTGTTGGACCAATCTTCATCTCTCCTTTCAAGCTTATAAATATGGAAATTCCTTCAAAATTGAGTGTGCATCTTGTTCCTTTCTTCACCTGTGGCTTTACCTGTTGTGTTGCTTACCACTGAGGTTAATCGCTGGCTTTGTCACTCTACGTATGTTACTTCGTTTTCCTGACTACAGGTTTCTTAACTGTAAAAGGAATAAATGAAGCTTATATCATTTTGAATGATTACATGGGGTGAGTATTAAAACATCAAGGCACATGTCTGCCACATAGATTTGGCCACTATAATAATAATAATAGTCAAAGGTGTATTGCCACATTAGTCATATTTTGTCAACCTGTTAACAACAGTTGCTGTGCCTACTTTTGGAACCCCAGGCAACAGTTGCCATGCCCACTTTTGAAACCCCAGTCACCCTTGCATGGCCTCAGAAATATGCTTCTCTATGAGGACCAAGAGCTTCCCTCCCTTGCTAACATGATACAGACAGGTAAAGAGAAAACATGGATTCTGTCCCCAGGAATCAGTCTAGTTGAAGAACGAAGACACCGACAAAATAAAGTGTATCATTCAGCAGGAGAGGGTGTGATAAAATTCCAAAGAGGAATACAGCAAGTGCAGAGATAGCTGAGGGTCCCCTGATCTCATCCAAGATAAGGTCCTGCCCATCTGCCTAGGAAAAAAAACTCTGGAAAAGAAGGAGGTCTCACCTGTGCCCATGTTGAGGTTTGTAAGACTAAGGAGCAGGACCCTGCTGACCTGTCTGAAGGAGGCTCAAAGCCTTCAAACCAAGATGGTGCAAAAGACCTTCAGGGAACTGGCTTTGACCCAGTGTCCAAGGTCTGAGCCTATCCACTTCAGCCCTGAGTCTCTTAGAAGGTGCCTCCATTGCTTCCCCGTCACAGGGTGAGGAGGAGCTTGGAACACTCAGGTTGAATCCAGGATGTGCTCACAGGTGTGGTCCTTTGAAGTCCTGGCAGGAGCCAACTCTGCACAAGGGAAGCAGGGAAATATGGCTATCAAAACCCCTCTAGCATACAGCCCTAATATTTACTCTCTTCTAAGCCTTAACTCCCAATAATTCCTACACATACCTAGGATTTTAGCCTATCTCGTATGCACCTACACACTGGGCAGCACTGCTGAGGCCGGCCGTCCAATGCAGGAGCTTCTCCAAAGCTGCCCTGCCCAGCATCCAGCTTCTCCATGCTCAATGCCTGGCCCCTGCCTTTTCCCGTATGTCACCCTGTTTATGACCATGCCCTAGTCAGCCTGGCCCCTCCGTGAACTTTTAGCTTGTAACCAAGCCAATGGCTCCCTTTATAAAACCTCAGTTTTATAAAAGGGTATGTTATGCCCTCTTTACATGCTTTCTCCTAACACCTCATTTTCCAGTAATTAAACCACGCCCACTATTTGTCCAGCATTCGCCTCTGCCCAATCTAATTATTTCCCTGATGTAATCCCTGCCAAAAATCATACTGAACTTCACCCTAGGCTGTTTGTATGCATCTCCAGCTTCAGTCCTTGCTTGTCTTGATGGGGGACATGGATGTTGACAGAGAAATGAGGGCCCAGGTGTGAATGAACGGGACTCAGTAGGTGATATGTAGACTCACAGGAGATTGGCTGAAATCCTAAGAATGTGTAGCAATTATTGGGATTTAGGCTAAGAAGGAGTAAAAAGTAGGACTGTATGCTAGAGGGGGTTTCATAGTTAAAGCATTCATAAGGGACTGAGATATTTTAAGCCAATAATCTTCACATTGAAGAAGAAGATTGCCAATCCTATACAGCTGAGATTTACTTAGTGGTTTTGGGGATCCTATAATTAAGCTATTATTGGGAAGGGGCATATTCAGATATATTATTGGCAGTAGATGGGCAAAATGTGGTATAGCCATATAGCTGCATCTGATAGTCAAAAAGGATGAAGTACTAATATATACTACAAGGTACATGAAGCAAGATTGCTGTAGCATTTAGCATCAAGAAGCCAGACACATGTTGTATGATTACATTTATGTAAAATGTCCAAAATAGGCAAATACATAAAGACAGAAAGTAGATTAGTGTTTGCCAGGGTAAGGCAGATAGTGGGGAGACAGAATGGGAGTGACTACAAATAGGTCCATGTTTCTCTTTTGCGTTGATGAAAATGTTCTACAATTAGATAGTGGTAATGGTTGCATAGCTTTCTGAATATAGTCAAAGCCATTGAATTGTACAAGTTTAAATGACTGAATTTTGTGAATTGTATCTCAATAAATTTGTTATAAAAGTATTTTCTAAAAGATATATTTTTGGTTCAGTTTTCTTTTCTCATAACTGCAAACACATGTCATCTTGCTGTATCCATGCTGATATCTTCATATTAAAAGTTTAGGTGTTCAAACATAGGAAACAAGTGATTTTGTCTCATCTCTACCTTGAACTTCAGAGAACTAGAGTTAATGACATCTTAGCTATTGGGTGATGGTTTCTGCTAGCTTTGCCAGCTATTCCAGCCTAGCATAACCCTAGTTAAAAGCTCCCCAACCAGAGAAAAAAAAAAATGACCAATATCTTAGTTATGTGGAATGTATAAATTCTAATGTTCAGGATAATAAATCATAGTCTTTTTTTTTTTTTTTTTTGAGACAGAGTTCTGCTTTTGTTGCCCAGGCTGGAATGCAATGGTATACGATCTCGGCTCGCTGCAACCTCTGCCTCCTAGGTTCAAGCAATTTTCCTGTCTCAGCCTCTCTGGTAGCTGGGGATTACAGGCATATGCCACCACACCCACCTAATTTTATATTTTTTTAGTAGAGACGGGGTTTCACCATGTTGGCTGGGCTGGTCTCAAACTCCTGACCTCAGGTGATCCACCTGCCTCAGCCTCCCAAAGTACTGGGATTACAGGTGTGAGCCACTGTGCCCAGCCCCAAATACTTGTTATCTATTGAGTGTACCTATTGTTTCACTAGTTATTCCAGTGGCCTGATGCTTGAGATATTGCTGTTAGGCTTGCTTTATAGATGGATAAACTGAGACATGGGGATGTGAAGTTTCTTGTCTGTGATCATATGTTTGGTGAAAGAGTAATAGAAGGCTTTTCAAGTGGGAACTGATGTGGTTTGGATTTGTGTGCCAGCCCAAATCTTATGTCAAATTGGAAGGATGGGCCTGGTGAGAGGTAATTGGATCACGGGGGTGGATTCCTCCTTGCTGTTCTCATGATAGTGTGTGAGTTCTCTCTCTGTCTCTCTCTCTCCTGCTCTGCCATGGTAAGATGTGCTTGCTTCCCCTTTGCCTTTCACCATGATTGTAAGTTTCCTAAGCCTCCCCAGCCATACTTCGTTTTAGCCTATAATACTGTGAGTCAATGAAACCTCTTTTCTTCAAAAGTTACCCAGTTTCAGGTAGTTCTTTATAGCAGTGTAAGAACAGACTAATACACCTCTTTCTTCCAATCCTAAACTCTTATTCCTATAAATTGGTTGAGATCAAAATCATCTACAATGCTTAAGCTGTAAATTTCCCAAAACTGCTGACTATGGGCAGAAAGTCTAGTGTTCATTTTCCTGCTTCACTGCTCACACACTATCAAAGTTGCCTCAAACCCTTTTTCATTTCAGACAGCTTGGAATCTTTAGTATTTTATATGTCTTCATTTACATCATGAAATCAACAACAAAATGAAACCTACATTACAAACACATTTTCTATCATTGGAAGGGAAGGACATCAGGTTTTGCAAGATTGGGCATTTGTTAAAATGCAAATATTCAAAAATTATATGCATAAATTGTAATTTTAAGTTATAAATCTGTGTATGTGTAGCTTTCGTATTAGAAGAGTATATAATGGGTCAATATTTTTTCTTTTACAGAACAATGGTTCCCTGGTTTGGTGCCAGAATCACAAGCAATGTTCTAAGGTACATTTCCTATACCTGTATGAATGGTGCAAAAAACTTTTAATTTTGGAATAATGATGAGATTCACAGGAAGTTGCAAAGGCAGCACAGAGAAATCATGTATGCCCAGTTTTCACCAATGATTACACTTTAAGTAATTGTAAACAATATCAAAATCACAAAAATTGACATGTGTGGAATGTATGTATTTAATTTTGTGACATTTTTATCACGTGTAAGATTTGACTTGCATAGCTACCACTGCCATCAAGATACAGGTATCATTGGTTCTATATATTACTTTATTTTATATTTTGTTTGTAATTTTTTGTTAAAAACATTAAGAGAAAATGCCCTCTGTTTAGACCAGAGAGGATTTAATGTATTCTGTTGACAATTACGTTATTTTGCATGTATTTTGGTTTCTTTGTAGGAATTTCTGGTTAAATAATTTGATTTTTTCATTAAACATCCCTTTTCCATTTTTGAGCATTATTTACTACACACTAAAGTACTATAAACTTCATTATGTTACTCATTTATATGTTTGATATAATACAATTCTTACCTCAATCCCAATACACCAAAATCTTTGTTTTTTAAATATATGTATGATGACACTCTAGCTCCAGTCTGAAGTAGGTTTTGTAATCAGATTATGTAGATGAGTAAAGTTTACAAAGTAGCTAAAAACATGGGAGCAACTTTGGGATCATAATAGTGTTTGCTAAAATTTATTTTATGAATATTACGTTAGTCCTAAAACAGAAATACACCTTTATTTTATAAATAACAATTAATCTAAGGAATATATAATAATATTGAAATAGCATATTTATGAAAAGGATTATTTTGTGAAAGTTCTTTCAAATACATACAATAAATGATTATAGAATACTATTTCTAAATCAAAAACTTTGTTCTAATGATGCATTTCTACAATTATGCTCATTTAATACACATGAGTATTACTTTAAACTAGAACAGAGTTCCTACGTGAATGTGAAATAATTTGGTGAAGATAATCTTTGCTTATCTCCGACTGTCTAGATCTTGGACAGAAATGAAATGCCTGATTACAGTCCATTTACTCCTTTTATGTAATGTCCTAAGCATTTGCTCTGTCCAGACATTTTCTGGTATTGATTATATTAATTGGTCTTCAACTGGAATTTTAGATAACTTTTTCATGCCATCATTGCAGATAAAGCACGTAATGCCATGAGCTTGATTAAATTTCATAAGCGTTCTTTTGTCCAGTTTTGTATTAATTGTGTATTATAGGAATGATAATTTGTTACATTGGTAATCATTCTTATTTAAGCACTCAATTTTTTCCATATCCCATCAAGAAATTGTCTTTGCAGACTTACAAGGCATTTGATTGGAACAGGTTTATTTGAATTACTTTAAAATTATTGCAATGAAAGAAATTTGTATACTAGGGATCATAGGTGGTTAAAGCATATTTTGCAAATGATTAATCACGGCTGCCATGAGGGACTTTGAATTTCACAAGAAAGCAATCCTTTTTGTCAGAAAGCAAGAATGAAACAATAAGTCACAATTAAGCTCAACTGAAACTCTGAAATATATTACAGTTGCAAAACTGACAGAAATTTAAGGGTTGTCTTTAACTTGAGATCCCTGGAAATCGTCTGAGAATGAATCGTGCATATTAATCAAAGTTTGTCTCCTTTGGATGTTATCACAACTGGATACCTGTGCAAATAATTACAATTTGCATTTCTTTTGGGATTCATGAAGTACTAGGTGGGCTTTTCTCTTAATGCTTAGGTTAAACAAGGTTACTGGTAATCTGTAGTCCCTCCATTTTATAGATGGGGGAAATTCAGGCATGTACATATTGATAATAGTTCTGTAATCACTCAACTAACCAGTAGAGAGCATATAGATCCTTGTCTTCTACATTGTGTTTCTACAGGCCAACAAGTCTAGAAACAGTTTGTACAAATATAGGGAGAGAGAGTCAGAAAACTCGGAAAAGTCAGAAGCAGTGTTAACAATTACAATTTTCTGATGATGTATTTTAAAAGAATAGGTTTGCATAACATTTTCTAGAAACCACACACTTTTTAATCACTTCTGGTGACCATGTGCAAAGCCTGTCACCTCCTTCAGACCCCCTGTGGAAGAGATCTCATCTGATCATTCTCCCCACCTCCGACCTGCTATTCTCTCTGTCTGGGATGAATCCAAGAGCATCCTGATGGGTCTCCTAGCTTCCACTCTGACCCCAAACAATCATATTTCCTCGTGGCTGCTGGAAGACCCTTCAAAAGCATAAGTGGCATCCCACTGCTGTCTACCTTAGACCTAATGATGCAATTCCATCTCACTCAGACTAAAATCCAAAGCCCTATCCTTATTCTCTGTGGCTCTATTCTTGTCTGCCTGTACTACTGTCCCAACTTTGTTGTCTGTTTTTGAAACAGAGCCTTGTTCTCTTACCCAGGCTAGAGTTGAGTGGTGCAATCTTGAATCATTGCAACCTCTGCCTCCTGGGTTTAAGCAATTCTCCTGCCTCAGCCTCCCGAGTAGCTGGGATTACAGGTGCCTGCCACAATTCCCGGCTAATTTTTGTATTTTTTAGTAGAGACAGGGTTTCACCATATTGGCCAGGCTGGTTTCAAACTCTTGACCTTAAGTGATCTACCCACCTCAGCCTCCCAAAGTGCTGGGATTACAGGTGTGAGCCTCCATGCCTGCGGCCTCTGTTCCCAACTTAATTACCTTCTACTCTGCCCCTTCATGGCTGCTTTTTCCATCCACTCAGAATATTCCTTCCCCAGCTCACTCACTGTCTTTGCGTCTCAGCACAAAAGCCACTTTCTTAGCCATGCCTTACCAGGTCACCCTCCAACATACTTACAAGCTTTATTGTCCATACCATGCCCCAGTGGATGTGATATTATGGAGTTATTCCTGTATCTGCTTGGAATCAATTTCCTTCACCAGAGAAAAGCTTCATGAAGACACACATGCTGTCCTCTTTGTTCAATGTGGTGTCCTAGAGAGCCTAAACTGGTATTTGGCACATAGCAGCTGCTCAACAAACATTTGTGATGAATGACTGAATAAATGAAACAAGTGCTTGTATTATATCACCCTACCCCTACGTCTTTACCACATTACCTTTAGGGGAAAGGCGTACTATGTAATAAGTTCTCGATGTGTATGAATTACTATGTTATTTGTTCTTTCTTGGGAAAGTGTGCCATTTTTCATGTTGTGAAATTTGATCATATAAATTGAGTCTTTTTTTGAGACAGAGTTGTGTTGTTGTTGCCCAGGCTGGAGTGCAATGGCACAATCTCGTCTCACTGCAACCTCCGCCTCCCAGATTCAAGTGATTCTCCTGCCTCAGCCTCCTGAGTAGCTGGGGATTACAGGCATGTGCCACCATGCCCAGCTAATTTTGTATTTTTAGTAGAGACGGGGCTTCTCCATGTTGGTGAGTCTAATCTCCAACTCCTGACCTCAGGTGATCCACCCGCCTCAGCCTCCCAAAGTGCTGGGATTACAGGCGTGAGCCACCAAGCCTAGCCTAGATTGAGTCATTTTTATCATACCCAACTGAATTGAAGTCAAGGGGTCAGGAGGAGATATCACGTAGGGCACATAACATTTTGGAGAAGGTTATTCTCTGCAAGCCTGGCTGCTCGAACTGCCTACCATAACCTGAAGACTGGTTTTATGTAGCTACTGCAATAAGCTGTTGCAACTCCGAACTGCTGTCATTCACCAGTCAGAACTTACCAGCTCCCCAAAATTTTATTCATGCCAATGAACTTTCTTTCAAAACAACACGTCACATCTCTTCTTTTTGTATAATCTCCAACCTTCTCTTTGTTCTTTGTACATACTGAAGACCACCTGGTCTGTGTGTATGCCTTGAGTGAAAATCTTGCTTCCTGACAGAAACATTTGAAATGTAGAGATCCGTCTCTGTGCTTCATCTGATTTCAGAGTATGCTGGGTTCGACATGAATGGAATGGAGCACTATGAACTCAAGGGTCTTAGACCCTGCACCACTCAACCTAGAGAATATAGGAGAGTACCTCACGGTCCAGCACAGGTCAAGGCCACTGGTTCTCAACTGAGGGGCAGTTTGCTCCCCCAGGAACGATGACAATGACTTGGAAATATTTTTGATTGTCACAGTTAGGAGTGAGGGGTTACTGGCATCTAGTGGGTCAAGGCCAGGGATGCTAATAAAGAACCTATATGGCACAGAGAAAGCCCTCCCACAGCAAAGATTGTGTGGCTCCAAATATCAGCAATGCTGAGATTGACAAACCCTTAGCCTACACTTTGCGGAGTTATAAAAGAAATTAAGAGCATAATCCTCAGCAGTTTTATTTTATTATATGAAAGAAAATAATTATGTAGTTTTCTTGAGCACAAAGTATTTGCTAAAACACCTTTTTGGGGCTCATTATATCAGGAATTCTGATTGTCATCATGCACTCTCTAACACTGGTGAGAGAGGTTGCTCTTTGCCCTCCTAATCTGGTTTCTCCTCTTCTCTGCTAATTGAAAGCTTCGTTCCTCACCTTAGCACATTGTCACTTTGTGTTAAACATCTATTTCCCCCAAGGCTCCTTTGCTTCTACATATGGTTAGTAACTAATTTCTTCCCCAGGTGGAATCATTGTGAAGAAATTTCAGAATGCCTCCTTTAAGGAACTGATTTAGCTAGAAAATGCACTCATTTGTCCTCTTCCCCTTGCTCTTCCCTGCTTCTTAGAGGGCATACCAATGGCAGGGGCCCAGCAGCAGCTGTCTTGGGCCATGAGGTACTTTTGAGGATGCAATCCAGGCTGAGAATAACTGACAAGAAAGTTAGAAGGAACCTGGCTCTTTAATACCGTGGAGCCCCATAGCAGCCTTGCACATGAAGAGGAAATACCTTTCTATCTTGCTTAAGTTACTATTATCTTACATTTTTTTGTTTTTATGAAGATGGAATTGTGTGTAGGGTGAACTTAATCTTCGCTTCATCTTGGAATGACCACCTTCATGTTACAGATGCTAGAAAAGGTGGGTGACTTCTTACAAAGTCACTTGACTAGTAAGTACCAGTAAATCCCCTACACAGGATTTGAACTGAGTTCCGGTGGACTTTAAAAGCCAGTGATTTTCTCATTGTATACCCCACACATATGAAGCATTATAGAAGAACTTCTTGAAAGTTATGAAAGATCTCTTGCTCACTTAAGTGGTTGATTCTCTTGATGCGCTAGGTTTTTTTTTTTTGAGTAACCCTTATAGCTACTGTGTGAATAGTGTAACTTCCTGGCAAAACTGTGGCCCATTTTTAGCAAATAAACCATATTTTCTCTTTCTTGCATTTATGTTCCTATTGTCTGGTGGGAATTAGAAGAAGTACAGCCTAAAATGGCCCACTCTTTTGATTGTGTTTCATTTAGGGATACACAGTAGATTCCAGAGAAATACATTCCTTAGAAATTTCCCCATTAAGGTGATTATTATTATTTTTTTTTATGTTGAGACAACATTTAACCCATAAGATGTGGTTTGCCCTTGGCCACTCCAGAATAAACGGGTTGCAAAATTAACATCTAAACACAATTTCAGTCTTGGATGATTAAGGGCAAACCATTTATTTATTGTTCTGAGCTAGTTAGTCTCGCTCTGTGTGCCAGGCTGAAGTGCAGTGGCACAATCTCGGCTCACGGCAACCTCCGCCTCCCGGGTTGAAGCAAATTCTTGCACCTTAGCCTCCTGGGTAGCTGGGTTTACAGAACAGCCGCCACCACACCCACTAATTTTTATATTTTATTAGAGATGGGGTTTTGCCATGTTGGCCAGGTTGGTCTCAAACTCCTGGCCTCAAGTGATCTGCCCACCTTGTCCTCCCAAAATGCTGGGATTACAGGCGTGAGCCACCATGACCTGCCAAGCCTTTTAAAATATGTCAAATCTATTTGAAATTATGCCTTTACAATAACTTATTTTTAGTACTTCTGTTTTTAGTAGTAAGTAAATAATAAAATCACCTATTTCTTTTTTGACACGGAGTGTTTTTGCTCTTGTTGCCCAGGCTGGAGTGCAGTGGCATGATCTTGGCTCACTGCAACCTCCACTTCTCGGGTTCAAGCAATTCTCCTGCCTCAGCCTCCCAAGTAGCTGGGATTACAGGCATGTGCCACCATGCCCGGCTAATTTTTCTTAGTTTTAGTAGGGACGGGGTTTCACCATGTTGGCTAGGCTGGTCTTGAACTCCTGGCCTCATGATCCACCCGCCTCAGCCTCCCAAAGTGCTGGGATTACAGGCGGTGAGCCACCGCACCTGCCTAGTTCACCTATTTCTAATCAAGAAAGTAGATAAACACATTTTGACCTAAAAATAATATATTTTAAAAATTCTATCTAAATCTTTTGGAAACAATTCTTTAATTCCTTTTTTTTTTTCAGTCCAAGCCACCCTAAATACTCTTTGGAATGAAATATTACTATAATAATGTAAAACATACTGATAAAACATGATATATTTACCCATTCTAATAATACTTTTAAGTTGGTCCAAATCTGACAATGTACTTTTTTTTATTTTTTATTTTTTTGAGATGGTGTTTTGCTCTTGCTGCCCAGGCTGGAGTGCAGTGGCACGATCTTGGTTCACTGTAAACCTCCGCCTCCCCAGGCTCAAGTGATTCTCCAGCCTCAGCCTTATGAATAACTGGGATTACAGGTGCCTGCCACCACACCCAGCTAATTTTTGTATTTTTAGTAGAGATGGGGTTTTGCCATGTTAGCCAGGCTGGCATCGAACTCCGGACTTCAAGTGATTTGCCTGCCTTGGCCTCCCAAAGTGTTGGGCTTACAGGCATGAGCCATTGCACCTGGCCTATTACTTTAAGAACCTATTCTTTTTAACCTTTCTCTTAAATAACAAATTACTCTATGACAAATATAATGTAAATCAGATCTTTGTTTTCCCATATATTATAATGTTGTGGCTGTTCAGCCCTTTTATTTATGTTTCTAGTTTAACATTTTCTTTAAATACATTTTATTTGCTCATTCCAATAGAGTTTGATTAATCCCATTTCAATAGATACTCACTGAGCATCTACTATGTCCTAGGCCCTCCTGATAAAGTGATCCAAAGGGTGAACTTGGTCTTTGCACTAATTTTTTACTTTTTTTGTTCACTGAGAAAATTCCCAGTTATTGTTACTTCATCCCTTATTAAAAATTCATGCAATATTTCTTATGATTCCCCAATACTGTACCAATGGGGACATAACCACCTTCTCCCCTTTACTTTGCCCATTAGAGCATTCATGTACCTTTAGAATCCATTTCTGCTTTTCTCTTTGCTAATCTCTCAGTTCTACCTCTTTCCACCGTTCTGAGGTTCCTCTGTACTCATCCATTAATGGTTAATGTGTGAATGACCCAGTCTCTATCAGGCTCTGCTCATGGTCTCAAGGCTCGACTCTCATGTTCATAACTTATTTGGTACTTTGGGATGGAAATATTCAATGAAGAAGCAGAAAGCTATTTGACTGGGCCACAGACACTTGGATCCTAGGACTGACTATGTTAAGAGTTAGATGGCTCTTCTCAGTAAGGGAACATGTGTGATACAGACCACTGAGATCATTGTTTGCATGAAGATGGAGAGAAGAAATTCTAAAGCTAAAGAGAATATTTAGGACTATCCAGTGCAATTCTTTCATTGTGCACTTCAGGAAGCTGAGGCCTGAAGCAATAATACATCCAGCCAAAGACAGCTTCCAGCTCAAAGGAAAAGCTTACTATTACATTCCATTTTTCATTGTACGTAATTTCTCTAAAAGCCCACGTAGGAATGGTGTGGAGCATTTGACAGGAGATTTAATTGATGGGCAAGATGCCCTAGTATTTAGTCATAGTACAGAGTCAAAATATTGTAATGAGCCATGTTAACATCTGTGTTTCCTAGCGTCTTTTTTCTGGTAGAGGAGGACAAATATCCTTCTCTTTACCCATCCTATGTTCATGACTTAGGTCCTTTTAACACAAGATAGATTAACAAGAGATAAACTTGCAAGTTTAGTAAGAGTTACATGCTATGAAAGCCTTCCTAAAGAAATGAAAACTCCAGGCCGGGCGCAGTGGCTCATGCCTGTAATCCCAGCACTTTGGGAGTCTGAGGCGGGTAGATTGCCTGAGGTCAGAAGTTCGAGACTAGCCTGGCCAACATAGTGAAACCCGTCTCTACTAAAAATACAAAAAATTAGCCAGTGTGATGGTGCCTGTAATCTAAGCTACTCGGGAGATGAGGCAGGAGAATCGCTTGAACCCAGGAGGTGGAGGTTGCAGTGAGCCCAGATTGTGCCATTGCATTCCAGTCTGGGCAATAAGAGCAAAACTCCATCTCAAAAAAAAAAAAGAAAGAAAGAAAGAAATGAAGACTCCAGTGAATGGTTAATTCTGTGTATTTTTATGGTAGCTTTAATAAAGAGTGGATACTCATGGAGAAATATGATAGGACCAAAAGGGTGTGATCTAATGGAGATGAACTGGGGAACTTAGCAAGGTCTGTTTGTTCAGGTTCTTCTCTGTGACCCCTCATCTTCAGAGATGAGCACGTTCCTTTCTTCCAGGAATGGGGAGGTCACCTCTCACCTGAGGGTTTTCTGAAAAGCCTTCCTAAGCTTTATAGCCTGCATCAGGGGAGAAGGGTATGCGTGGACGAGGAGGGGGAGGTCAGAGACTTTCATGCTTCTGTTATTTTAATATGCCAAGGTGCCATATTTTGAGTAGTGTCCTGAATCCAATCATCCTTTTCAATGTAACTTTCCCATTAAACACAGAGTTCTAGGATAGGTGTTAGCAAATGACTTCTATAAACACACCAGATAGTAACTACCTTTGTCTTTGCAGCCCATGAGGTCCCTGTTGGAATTACTCAACTCTGCTGTTGCAGCACAAAAGCAGTAGTAGAGAATACATAGAACAAGAAGAGTGGCTGTGTTCCAATAAAGCATTATTTGTAGATGTTAAAATTTGAATTGCCCATAATTTTCACGTTATAATATTTTACTTATTTTTTTCCAACCATTGAAAATGAAAGAACCATTCTTAGCGCACTGGTTCTACGAAAGCAGGTGGCAACCTGGATTTGGTCTGTGGCTGCAGTTTTGTCAGCCCCTGTTCTATGACATTAGATTCACAGACAAAATCCAAACTCAAAGAAAACAATAAAAATGCATTCTTCTGACAACACAAAGACATCTCTTAAAATATTAAAAGTCAAACAAAAATGGACAGTTTCTGACATTGCTTATAGAACATTGTCAACCTGCAAGGATTTGAAATAGTGAATAGTAAACAACAATAAAAAAAAACTTCAAATAAATCACAGTTAGTTTTTGAAAATCCAGTGTTAAAATGTGATGACCAGAGTCAAGAAAATTTGCTAAAGACTTGAAAATTGGCAAAAGTAAAGATTATTTTTCTCTGTATTTCTCTTCTTGAAGTTCTGTTCAGTGTTACTGTCCTTGAACTATTTTCCCACTCTGCAAATGCCAGAAAATTGATAATGAAGATAACTCTTGTCCGTGAAGATGTAAATAAATTTTGTCTAGTGGAATGCACTTGATGCTTCCTTCAGGAATACAACATTTTTCATGTATTTGTAAATACGTTCCAGCACCGGTATTCCTTATTGACCCTATTCATCCATCCGTCCATCCGTCCATCCATCCATCCATCTTAATCTGTCTATCATTTATCTATTGTCTATTTATCTATTGGATTTTTCCTCTGAATCAAATGCAACGTATGACTATTTCTTGAGTTAAACAAAATCTTTGGTACATTTTCATCTGATATTTGCAGGAAAGTCTTATGTTCACTTTATAAAAGATTTCTCCTTTAACCTTCAGCTCAGAGTTATGTTTCAGAACCTTGAATCTAACAAAAAATGGCATGCCACTTAGTAACAACCACGTATCTGTGGGGGAGTCTGCATGCTTATCTTTCTGCTTTTGGGTGCGGGACTCACTGGTTTGACTTTTGTTCCCATTTGGTTTGGAGTGTATGTGTTGAAAAGCAGTAATTTAGGGCCCAATCTTGGTGCCTTGGCTTACTGCTTTGATCTCAGTGGGAGTTCAGTTCTTATAAGGGCTACAACTCCAAACTGTAAGTAATTTTCCAGCTTTATTCAGAACCAAGTTTAGAAGTGAGGAAGATTGGTTTTGCTTGTATGAAAATCTGGACGGCTTCATTTGCCATCTGTGTAATTTATCGAGTGAGGGCCAAACCTCTGAAACACATCTGAATATGACTGTGGAAATTTTTGTTTTGTATTTGATGTGTTCTGTGATTTATGGGGTAATGACTGCAAATTTATAGAGCCCAAGGAAGGTATTTCTTAGAAGCAAAGTGAAAACTCAGACATACATGAAAATGCACTGTGCCCAAGTACCCAAGAACCAAAGGTGAACGTTTTTTATCTGATTGCAATTCTAATATGCAGTGGATCAAAATTTTAAATGTTTAGATACTTTAGACCTGTTGCAATACTGATGCTTATACAATATTTCCTGACTATATATTTCATTTCAAGAATAATGTTGTTATTCACCAACCATCTGTTGTCCAACTTACTGATCTCCTTTGGAGCAGACAATGACTTCACAGCCAAATCACCTTTGACAGTGACCTCAGAAGTGCAGGCTTGTGTAATTCAAAGAGAGATATTTATGAAGAAAATGTCCCAAGTGGGGTATAATTAATTCCCCTTCATTTTGGATATAAATGTTATTTTGTCCACAAGTACATGTCTTTACTGCCACGAGATTATGTCTTTACTTTTCAGGAGAAAATAAATGTGATATGATAATAAACATTAGAAGAGATAAAAGAAATATTCTATTATTTCCTTAAACAAACAGTTTGGACTTAACAGTTGTGTAGAATGCATGCAAAAGAGATTGTTAGTGTGTGTGAAGTTTCAGCTAGTGTTCTTTTGAAAAAGCCATCTGTAAGTACAATATTATATTAGCACGATTAATATAAACCATTGGATGTAAATTTCTCCAACTGTCCTACAACATGATGCCAAAAGGTAATTATAAGTAGCCTTGGCGTTTTGTGCTTAGTAAGACATGAAGTCTCTCGCTCCTTCTCTCTCTCTCTCTTATTATTCTTATTTTTTTTGAGACAGGGTCTCACTCTGTTGTCCAGGCTGGAGTGCAGTGGCACCATCACGGATAACTGGATCCTTGACTTTCTGGGCTCAAGTAATCGTCTTGCCTTAGCCTCCTGAGTAGCTGGGACTACAGGCATGTGCCACCATGCCTGGCTAATGTATGATGATGATGATGATTTGTAGAGAGGAGATCTTAGTACATTGCCCAGGCTGGCTTGAATTCCTGGGCTCAAACCACTTGCACATCTCGGCCTGCCCAAAGTGCTGGGATTACAGGCATGACCCACAGAGGCCGGCCTGAAGTCTCTCTTAAGTGAGTTGATGCAGTTGAAAATTCAGTTAGGGCTGGACGTGTGGCATGTAATTCATCCAGTGTTGCTCTATTGGAATATTAAAGTGGATATCATCTCTGATGTAAAAGCAGAAATAGAAAAAAAAGAAAAAAAACAGAAAAAAGTGAGAGCATGGGAAACAGATAAAAAGAACTCACAAATAACTACATAAACCACTAGTTTCAAAACACCATTCCTTCAATGGCAAGGAAATAGTCCTGAGATTTTTGAAGGAACTGCTGAAGGCTTCCAGCAGGGTCCCTTCTAGCGATAATGCAGGTGGATGGATGAGTTAATGATTTAAACAATTAGAGATTTGCTGCAAACTTCCATCTGTCACTGCCCCCTGGAATGCAGACTCAAAAGTTCTAATTGGAGTCTCCAGCATTGAAGGCGGCATGAGTTGCTGTCACTGATTTGCTTCCTCTGACCACTGTCATTCTCATGGTAAGCGTTTTCTGCCCTCACGCTGAGAACTTTTATCAAACATATTAGTGTGCATTTGGGTGATCATTAGCCTGCAGTAGCTGAAACATTCCAGGTTATTTTAGCCTAGAAACTAGCCTGTCTACTGAAAGAACATGCAAAGCTTCCTGCTAAGCTGGTACACAATCAATATATAAGGGAAAGAACGGATTCCTCTTTAGATTTAAATCCAATATGTGACAAGTTAATAGCTCAGTGTGTTTCTGCTTTTCCATGTCAATTTTACGGGTGTGAAAGACTCTTCCACCTGCTATAAACTTCAAAGGAAAGACATACGGAAGGGGGAAATGCACCTCCGTGTAAGTCTTTTCCTAATCTCTTACGATTAATTTCTCCTCCCATCTGATGAAAGAAAATGCAAACAAAATCTCTTATTTGGTTCACAATTGAAGACGTGTTCCATAAAGCTGCCTTTAGAAAGGGAATCTGTTTTGAATGTATGAAAACCATCTGAGTCAAGATGCATTACATGGTGATTATAGTCTGACAGATGTTTTGAAGTTGTAATGTGTTCATCCGAAAGCACGCAGAGCAGGTATGAGCGCCGATTGAAGATGTTGAGATTTATTCTGGCAACTGGAAAAACGCACCAATGCTGACTGAAGTTTGGGGACCCTTATATTTGAGAGAGGAGACAGGATTGGATTTCAGTCGCTGGTAGATCAGAATTTGTGGGCATTGAACATGAGATTGTATCATGTTGCTTTATCTCTGCCGTGAGAGTCACTGTCAAAATATTCTCTACTGGGGTAGAAAACTCTTACTTCAATTTAAGGGGGTCCACATTTGCTTTTCTATGTTCATAATTTTGACTCCACCTTATAGGTAATCTTTGGAATGAGGTTCAAGTCTAGTGTTTCCGAATCACACACAGGAATCCTCTTAGAAAACCTAATTTGTGTTTGTGCATAGTCTACTTTGGAAACTTTATTTCTCTGTGTTTCTGAAAGAGCAGTCACTGTAGGAAAATAAATGGAGGTTTTAATTTTAACTCTATTTTTACCAACTGGCTGAACATAGACACTCCTGCTGTCTAACTTGCCTGAAAAAGAGAGTATAGACTAATTGTTTCAAACTAAAACAACTTGCCTTTCTCAAGAGTTCTTTATCTATTCAGTGGGGGAAGAACCTGCCTTGCCCATAAATAATGGCATTCAACCACCTTGGCATATTTACTTTGCAACTAGTTTAGGTCTAAGTATGTCCTTGTAAGATTCATTGCTCAAAGTATAATGTTCTTTGGGTAATCAGTGTGTGTGTGTGTGTGTGTGTGTGTGTGTGTGTTTAATGGATTGCACCTTCTGTTTCTTCTGGGTTGGAAAACAAAATCACGATTTCTGAGGAGGATTTTTGTCAGCTACTCCCTTCTCCCTGCTTAATACATCTCTATGTAGGAAATGGGTTGCTTTTTTATTTTTAAGACAAATGTCTGTTAGGACCTTTCATTTTACAGTGAATGTCAGAGCTAACGAAAGTTCTGCTAGCTATGAAGTGACAATGAAGTATAAGCAAAGCCACTAGACATCTGGAACCTTCCAAGGAGTAGAGTATGAAACTCATTGTGTCCTGGTGGTACCAAAAGCCACCAGAGAGAGACAGTTTTTATACCTGCCTGATGGATGTATCACTTCCACCTGCTTTAGAATCTATGCCTTGATGACACGACTAAACTAGGTCTCTGCTGTTTCAAAACCTTCCTTTTACAAGTGGCTTTTGCTGAATGGTTGCCGCAATGCAATGATATCAGAAATTGTCCTTCAAACCTAGTCCTTGGGGCTGCTCTAAGGAAGTTGTTGAGGACATCGGTCTCTTATGCCATGCCATTTTGGGGGAGGAAATTTAAAGAGACATTCATTCTTTTTATATGTTTTTGAGACAGTCTGGCTGTATTACCCAGGCTGGAATGCAGTGGCACAATCGTGGCTCACTGCAACCTCCACTTCCTGGATTCAAGCGATTCTCCTGCCTCAGCCTTCTGAGTAGCTGGGACTACAGGTGCATGCCACCATGCTCAGCTAATTTTTTGTATTTTTTTTTAGTAGAGAGGGGGTTTCACTATGTTGGCCAGCCTGGTCTGGAACTCCAGACCTCAGGTGATCTGCCCACCTTGGCCTCTGAAAGTGTTGGGATTACAGGCCTGAGCCACTGTGCCCGACCAAGAGACATTCATTGTGATTGCATTATCAAGCACTAATTGTGCCTCCTTGAGAAATGGGTAGATAATTTTGGCCTTTGGATACTGTGGATTTGGCAATCAATAGTGTTTTCCTCTTACAATTGGTGTTAGAAAAGCTAAAACTTAAATAAAACAGCCCGTCTTTAACAAGTTTGCTGAAATTGATCATATTTATTTAGGAAACTTGCTTTATCATTGACAGTATTTATTTATTTTCTCCCCATTTTAATTTCCCTTTATCTCATTTTTTTTTTCACTCACTTAAGATGTGTTTTCCAGCTATAATCATATGGAGCTTTGTAAATTGTCTTGAATTATTTTAAGGGTGAGAAGGCCATAGATAAATGCATACATCCATAAAATAATAAGTTAATACAATGATACCATATTGTGGCTGCACATGTTGCCTGATGAGTTGTTTAGTCTCTTGAACGCTTTTATCCAGAATTTCATGGTTAAGCAAGATGGAGTGACAAGGCATCTATATTCACACCAAAGTTATTTCAGCTAGGAAGTGATGATTACAGGATGATAACTTTATTGGAAAAGAGATATGAGAGCCTCTTGTAAATTAGGTAATGGCTGTAACTGAACAAGAAGAAAATAAGGGAACACAACTTAAATTATGAAAAGAGGAGTGCGGCAGAAACGTGTCCTGATGGGAAATGAGGTAGCAGAACAAAGGTGGGGCGCTTTTGTTTGTGTGGGCCATGGGAGCCAGAGGGGTTTGGCCCTGTCTTCACAGATCTCAAGTCATAAATAGCAGAGGTCAAAGAATCGTCTTTAAAACTACACAATAAAGAAAGGACTTCTCTCAACTGGGTCTTTTCAGAGCATAGCTACCAATGTGGGTAAGTTCATTTTCCATTTGTGTGAGGGGGAAAATGACTTAAAGTGTGCACTTTGTAAATCTTTCTTGTGCACTCTCTCTCTTTCTTTCTCTCCTTCCTTCCTGCCTTTCTTTTTCCTTCCTTCCCTCCCTGTCTCCCTCCCTCTTTTCTTTCCTTCCTTCTTTCTCTTTCTCTCCTTCTTTCTCTCCTTCCTTCCTGCCTTTCTTTTTCCTTCCTTCCCTCCCTGTCTCCCTCCCTCTTTTCTTTCCTTCCTTCTTTCTCTTTCTCTCCTTCTTCTCTCTTTCTTCTCTCTCTTCTTTCTTTTTTTCTTTTCTTTCTTCTGTTCATTCATTCATTCCTTCTTTCCTTCCCTCCCTCCCTCTCTGTCTCTTTTTCTCTCTGTTCTTATGGGCAGTAAATGTTTATGTTAATTTCCATGAAACACTTTCTCTCCACCTTAAGTTATGGGAGTCCCAGCTGAAAATTTCAAGCACAGAGAGATATAATGAATGGCTTCTGGCTTATTTAGCAATAATGGAAAGGTCACTGTGTCGATGCTGTGATTCATTATATTAGTAGCGATAGCTCAGTTGGTGTCAATGTGTATATTCCTGTGTGATGACAGGTTGGAGAGACGCAGGGTTTAAATAGGAGAAATTTGCTGATGGTTAGAAAATTGGGTTCATGTGAAAATGTCTAATTAAATCATACTTATTTTAACTCATTGCAAGTGACTAATTCTGCATCAAATTCCACATAAGAAGCACTGTTTGCAGGGAGAACTGGGAGAGCTGCAGGGGCCAGGACAAGCCCTGAACTGTGCAAGCAGAGATCATTTAAGAGTTCAGCTGCCTGCAGACGCACCCAGATTTTGCCTTCTGCAGAATTCTCTCGTGGACCTTGAAGGGGGCCTTGTGGAGAGGAGAAGCAAGTTGCTGAGCTCTTCCTCGGGAACCCAGCTCCTCTGGCTTCCGCTTGCTGAGGAAGGTGGGTCTTTTGATGGCTGCAAGTCTCTGAGTTCTCACAGCTGAATGGTTGAACTTGGTCAGTCGCAGATGAATGAACAGTGTTTCCCAAGAGAAACTTCACAATGGCTTCAGGACTATTAAGCTGTGAAGATTCATGCTTTCGTGTTTGGGAGTGTGTGTTCAGCAACTTTTCCTCGGAGAAGGAGGGGCAGGCATTGGAGGTTGGCTTTTACATCCAACTGTATGCACATTTTCCCTTTTTGTATGAGGAAATAATGCGTGCACTAAGGATAACCCTCCCCTCCTCCTAAATCCTTCCACAAAAAGAGATACTTATTAAGGCTGGCATTCTGAAGAACTAAATGCTTCTTTAACTTTACTTCATCTGCTTCAGTGAGCACAGTGTACCGACTCTGGGGAATTCACATTACGGCCAGCAAGCAGCCTTCTCTATTCTCTACGGGCTCTTTGGGCACAGAAATAATCCCTTCCTAGAATCTTTTGAAAAAGCAACTGAACTATGCAGGCTAATCAACTGTAAATCTTAGCCCTCTTGGACGAAGCAGCACCAAAAAGTCCCCTGATCACTAGGAAGCCCTGTTGTGGAGGCCCTTCAAAGACAGCAGTTCCAAGACCCAAGGCAAATTTGCCGCAAGTGCAATTGTTTGCTGTGTTTTCACGTTGCTGAATGTTGCCCTATTCCCCACGTGTGTCCTGTGCATCCTCTGCAAGTCACCCTATTTTGTTTTGAGGCAGAACGGCAATAATCTTCCTTAGAACTTTTGTTTTCCGGTTGGTAATGGCCATATTATAAGCAGACATAAGCTCTGATAGAGTAAATACACAGTGAGGTTTTTCTATATTTCTTCTGAGTCATTTTCTGCGCAGTCCTAGCATAGTATTTATCAGAAAAAAGTAGCATAGATCAGAAGGGTGACATCTCCCAGCCTTAGTGTGCACCATCCTGAAACCCACAGTGTTATCACATTAGCTGTCACTCTGCTGAGAGGTTATCTCCTGATCCACACAAAGGCAACACTAGTTTGCCTGCGTTCTGCTTGGACTTGCAGGATAATGTCATTCATGCATTTGTAGCAGCATAAATCAAACCTTAAGATGCTTTCAAGAATAGAATTGAAGCCTTGCTTTCAAAATCACCATAATCTAAAGGAAATGGGGGCAGTGGCATTGCTCTCTGATACTTGGAAGGTGGAGCAAGAATTGTATTTTTGGCTAAGAAAATATTCTTCTTTAGTTGCCTTGTTTCTGTAACACATGTAGACCGTTGCAATATTCCTGTCCTGACTTCTAGATTCAACTTTTTTACTGGCTACTTCTGATTTAAGATCCTATCTAAATCTTTGACATTGATGTGTCCTGATTTAAACTGACGTCTTCTGCCGTTTGAGTGAGAGGCACAATAGAGTTTGGTCTTTGGGCACCAGTGTTAAAGGCTGAAAAAGATTCACTAGCTCCGTCGCCTGGGGCCGAGTTACTTATCTAGTGCTCCCCCAAACCTGTATTTCTCTTTGGAATTATTAATATTAATTAAAAGATTAATATTATCTTAAGCATCCAAGCTAAAAAATTCAAAATCCTAGCTGTCTCCAAACTCCTTCTGAACAATCTCTCAGACTGTTTTGCTATCCCCCTCTGATTTCACTGAAGCATTTACTGTCCCAAAGATGTGGTAATCCCATAGCTCCAACTTTTCTCCCTATTATTGCTCTTCATAGGTCCCAAAGCCTGAGAGGCTATGCTTCTACAACTTTAGCATGCTCAAGAATCCCCCTCGTGGGCTTTCTCAAATGCAGATTCCCGGGCCCCAGCTCCATAGATTCTGATGTGGTGTGTCTGGGCTGGGGCCTGAGAGTCTGCATTTCTAAGAGGATTCCAGTAGATGCTGGTCCACGGTAGCGCTGACCTACGGGATCACATATAATTTTTGGCACATTCTTCAGCATCCTTCATATTGAGTCTCCATCTAACTTTCCAGATGACTCTGCTCTTTTTTTTTCTGTGTATTTTCTCGGGGTTCATTTTTTCCATTCTCATTAGACAATTTCCCAGACTCCTCAGCATGCCACATTCTTCCATACCTCTTTGCTTTCGCTTGTAGTACTTTAGAGAGGTAATACAGCGTGGGCATGAAGAGCAAGTACAAGCCTGTGATGACTAAAATAGTTCAAGAATTAATCAACACAATATGGCCTCTCTACTTAGGGGCTGTCTTGGGCAAGTGATTTTGTTTTCTGTACCTTGATTTTTTTCATCTGAAGAAAAATGGGACAGATAATAATAGGGGCTACCGTATAGATTCTTGTGATGATTAAACAGCTTAATGCATCCCGTGGGTCTTGAACAGCCGTACAGCATGTGTTAACTCTCTTTGTTGTTCTCTTTACACTTATTACTTTACCTGCTGCTCTAGTCCCATGTTTTATTTTGGCTGTGAAGTTCTCCTTTTCCAACAAAGGCGAGATCTTACTTTTGCTTTTCCCTGTAGCTGTCTCTGATGTTTATCTTCCTTTAGTCCCAAGACCAATCATGAGTCTTTCTTGCCTGTTAGCAAGATGCCATGTTGATACTTTCATTCATGGTCTTGTAGTTTTTTGCTTATGTATTTTTTGCAGGTAGAGCTGAAATTCTTGAGTCTTGGACACTCATTTCCCCTATTCCTCCTTCTTGTATTTGTTACGTTTTAAATATATGCCATCCACGTGCCTGAACCCATGCTTGCGAAAGGTTCTTTTGGGTGATGGAGTGTGGTGTGGAGAGTGGATTGGATATAAACTCAGTCATCTAAGTCCGAAATCTTAAGTTCTGTGCTCTTAGAAGTGTACCTCCTGATCAGTGTGATACTTTCACTTCCTTATCTTACATTAGGAGTAATTTGACTTTTTAATTACTTTGGGATTTCTCCCCCAAATACGTTGATAGTAACTTTGGCTTGATCTTAGGTCATTATCTTAATATCTTACATTTGGTTAGGATTTATAGTTTGCAAAGAATTGTCACATAAATGAATACCATTTCCTTTTAAATCATCTTTCTGAGATGGGAATGGAAAGTATTAACTTTCCTTGACTATTATGTAAAATGCTGGATAGACTGACCTTCTCAAAGTCCTGTGGCTAATAAGATGTGAGTACCATAGAATGGGTCCTGATGTCCTTGGAGACTTTGAAAGAGGAGTCTTAGGAAAGCCTGGAAGACAGAAGGCAGACTGCGTGCTACTTGAGAAAAATGTGGAAAGGGAGAAATTTCATTCCGTTTATGGTTCTCCCTTCTTTTGTAGCGTGGCCATGAACAGGGGAAAAAGAGAAGTCAGGTTTTGAGAGGCTGGGCAGTCTCTCAAAAAATAGATGTAGCTATACTCTAGAAAGCACATAAATATTCATTTCACATTTTACTGCTTTATATTGATACTAATTTTCTTTGTTCTATCTAAAATTGCTAGATGACTAGACTAGTATAGTGATGGAAAAACTTTCCCTTTACCCTCGTAGGGTTCTGTTATTAGGGCCTATAAATTTAATTGACAAAAGATGTATTAACAGGAAAAAATGGCAAACAAAGCTTATTTGATGATAATATTTTCACATGCACAAGGGCTTCACAGAAAAGAAATAAAAACTCAAGGAAGTGATTAGACCTAGAAGTTTATGTACCATTTTAATGAAGGGCAATAAATTATGGAGAAGAGAATAGATGAAAGAAAAGGGGGTTTTAGGTACTGGGCAGTAAATTTTGGGAAAGTGACTTAGAAATGTATGGTAAATAAGGTTTGCTTACTAAGGCTTGTTATGCAGATAAGAGTTATTTCTCTCTTTCCCATATGGGAGAAGAGAACTTTTTACAAATGGAAACTTAAGTTATCTTTACAAAAGGGAAATTTGTGCGTGCTTTTAGGTGGAAATGGGGGAAGGCAGAGAGTTCTTCCTGTATCTACTGCTTCTCAATTGCTTTCAGTTCAAAGTAATCCTTATGCCAAAGTAGCATATTTTGGGATGGCATATTCTGATACTCTTCACCAGGGAATCTGGACCATACATAACCTAATCACATATTATGAGAGTTCATTAGTGCTCAGTGCTAGAGAGAGAGAATGGAGGGGAAGGGAGAGATTATGAGACATGAGCTGAGGGCAGTGTTCTCAGTGTGTAAGGTGAAATGAGCAGGTGCCTCCATGTCACATAGGTTGTATAAAATAGGAGAAATGACTACAATTGATTAGATTACCTTATGTCTTCCTGGGATATCATCTGATCAACAGCTCTAAAACTTTTCCTTACCAACAAAAACACCCTGGTTCAAAATTTTTATTATAGTAGTCTATTTGGAAATTTAACTTGAAGAAATATCATGGAAGTATGTTTAAGAAACAGTGTTTTATGACGATTATTTCTAATAAATGGCTTTTCTTTTATTATAAAAGTAACAATGGTATTTTTTATTGTGATAACACACACACACACACACACACACACCATAAAATTTACCACTGAGAGCTATGATCACATTATTGCAGTCCAGCCTGGGCAACAGACACTGTCTCTAACAATAAATAAATAAATAAATAAATAATTTAAAAATTAAAAATTTACCACAGGAGCCTTTTTTTTGAGATGAAGTCTTACTCTGTCACCCAGGCTGGAGTACAGTGGTGTGATCTTGGCTCACTGCAACCTTCGCCTCCCGTTTCAACCCATTCTCCTGCCTCAGCCTCCTAAGTAGCTGGGATTACAGGCACATTCCACCACACCCAGCTAACTTTTGTATTTTTAGTAGAGACGGGGTTTCAGCATGTTGGCCAGGCTGGTCTCAAACTCCTGACCTCAAGTGATCCACCCACCTCAGCGTCTCAAAGTGCTAGGATTACTACAAGCATGAGCCCCTGCACCCTGCCTGAGAACCATTTTTAAGTGTGCAGTTAAGTAGTGTTAAGTATATTCACATTGTTGTGCAACAGATCACCAGAACTTTTTCGTCTTACCAGACTAAAATTCTATACTCATGAAATAACAACTCATTTCCCCCTCCCTCAGCCCCTGGCAACCACCAGTCTGCTTTCAGTTTTTATGAATTTGACTGTAGAAATAACCTTTTTGAAGGATAAGACTCTTTTTTTTTGCAAAAAAAAAAATCCTAAAAGTGACTATTACCAGCATTAATAATTTGAAAGTGTGAAATGTTTGACTCTATGTCTCCAGAGGCCTTAGGATCTCAATATGCTTACTTATGGGGACTCTTGTGAAGAAAATCAACATAATTTTTCTTACCTTTACCTTTATAGTACATGTAATATTACTTTGTTTCTTAAAGTGGCAATTTAGAAGCCAAATAAACATCTGGAACTCTTTACTTTGATTACTTGTTTACTATTATTAGGTGTATCAATAAGCCTTTGCAAAGTTATGCTGTGTTAACAAACAATCCAAACTTCACTTCATTTTACTTTTTCTCTTGTACATGTCAGTTACAACTTGAAATTTATGCTAATTTTTATGGGGGGAAAGAAAAATGGCAGAACTTTGGGAGAGCTCTAAAAATCCTGCTGAAATGTGACACTTGCCGCTTCTCACATTCCACTGGCCAAGCAAGTCACAGAGCCAAGAGTGACATCAGTGAGACAGAGAAGTGTATGTAGTAAAGGTCATGGATGTATTATCCTCTTCCAGGTAAGGCAGAAAATATTTGGGATCCATGTGCAATTTACGTCACTAGGAAAGTCACTTGTAATGATGAAATATTATTTTTAATCATTAGCATTTTTATAGGTCTGTAAATAATGGCAGCAATAGGAAATGTTTCAATTCATTTATGTACTCAAAATCTAAATGAAAGTCAACACACAGGAAGAATGATTTTTGCATCCTATCTAAGCTATGACTTATTTAAGATGTTGGAAACAGTATTCTCTTGCACTAATGTGAGCATAGAACTCCCTGATTTAGGACTAGGTAGCACAACCTAACTGGATGAAATGGTGTCCTTTCATTGTGTGAAGATTCACATAGTGTTTATTTGCCATACACTAAATCCATTATAATCTGCTAGGTATTTTTCTGTACTTAAAATTTTGAATTACTTTACATATTACTCTGCTTAATGTCTTTTGGCTTTATTTAATCAGTTCAGCTAGTCAATTCTCTGACTTTGTCTATATCTCTTTACTTACTTTCCACTTCTTTTCTCAGTCAAGGAATTTTGTAGAGGTGCCTATGTGTGAGATTTGCACTGTAGATGAATAATTTAGAGTCGGCCACAATATATTTGACATTTTTATCTGTTTTTGTGATTGTAGACCACAGATTTCTGCTGCCAGCCCACACAACATATTATGATGCACCTATGTGCTCAGACCTGCCTTTGCGGGGCACTGACCTAGACCAAATTTCTTCAAGCCTTGAAGTGCGTCACTTGGAGACCTTGTTCAAACACAGATTCAAATTCAGCTGTCTGCATGAAGCTCAAGGCTTTGCATTTCCAACAGGGTCCCAGGTGATCTGAGGCTCCAGGGTCCATAAACCACACTTTGAGTAGCAAGAGTCTAACCAACTAAATTGTGAATACTGAAGCTGTGGGGGGTAGCACCTTATGTATGACCATGTCACTAGCTAGTGGTGAAGGTCCTCCTGACACATGGCTGAGTGAACTTTCCATCCTACTGTTTATTTAGTTTCATTTCTAATGGAAATTATTCTGTGCCTCAAGCCAGGAGTTTGATTTCACCACAAGCTGAAATTAGTTCAGATAAGCTGGATTCCAGGATCATTAAAGGAGATAATGTGTCTAACACAGGAAGTTATTGATGTTGGGGGGGTGGATAAGTCTCTGATTGGTAGCAGTCTGCTCATTTATCAGAAAAGTCCCTTGGATGTAGCCACAAGAGAGATGGCATGTTTTACACCATAGTAGGCAGGCACAGAAGCAGAGAGGGAGTGTCTTTAAGCACAATGCCTATAGTAAGGGAAATGTTGGCTGTTCTCTGATTTCCTCTCCTTACTGATTCTATAGTCAAGCAAAAGTAGAGGTGCAGGCCAACCAAAGAGGGGCATATTTTCAGGGCTGCTTTTCTCTCCTGGCCTTTCCTGTCTTGAGGAAAAGGACCATGTGAAGTATGTGTGTGCATGTGCCCACGCATATGCCTTGTGAGCTCCATGTAAACATGCTGTTCATCATCATCATATTATTATTTGAGAACTGAAGGTCAGCGGGTTGGTATCATCCTCAGTCTCTTGGTCTCTTGAGTTGAATAACTGTATATATGAACCCATGATTTTCGAACTGTTTATCCACTGGAAAAACCCTTGAACCTAACAGATGCCTGACAGTTTCTGTTTTGTAATTAGAGTTGTTTACTTTGCTGTCATTGGGTGGTTGTTCATTTGGGGGAGCATTTTCTCTGTAGATTATATGAGCCGTGGAGTTCCGGGTGCTCTCACGGTAAGTGGTGTGTGTTTCCATGATGGACTTCTTTCATCTGCTCCAGTGTTTGGGTAACTTGTTTATGTGTCTGTCTCCTTAGATTGTTTGGCGTCTCCTTGGGAAAAGAGGCTGTGGATTACAACCGCTGGGGCTCCTGTGAACTCCTTAAAAGGCAGAGCAAGCTTTTATTCTTTTCTGTGCCTTTGAGCACCAAGATTGGCCATGCTCAGTAAAGGAAATTGAAGTTTAGAGAATGTGAAATGGGTGGTATATACAGATTGGTCTAGGGGCCCTTTCAAGTTCTCCCAACAACCCAAGGAAGTAACTGTCATTTTCCTCATTGTACAGTGTAGAAAACTGAGGGTCAGATGGAATAATAGACGAGGCTCCCAAAATTTGTCAGTTGGGGGCTACATTGCAGGACTTTTTATTTTTAAAGCCCAAGTTCTTTCCTTATACTTTAAACTTCTGCTCTTGGCATCAGAAACTGAGTAGATTCTCTCTCCAAATATTTGGAAAGGAAATATAAAATTTAATTTTTTCACCATACTGAGTATTGTTTCAGATAATCTCCCTACATGTAGAACCAGAAACGAAGACATTGCAGTCTCTAGGCACTTGGGTTTCAATCTTTGAAATTCTCAGGGAGATCATTTGTTTTACACAATATTCCCTTTGAACTTGGACTCACTTTAGGACTTTAAGTAACATAGGATTCTCTAACCTAAGGCAGTTGTCCCATTGTGATAGGGAATTGTTTTCACTCCTCAAATGAAAATGACAGTTACTAAACTGTTCAATGTGTAGGATGAACCTTGCAAACACTTTGTTTAAAGTTCCTTTGCCTTGACTGAGTGTCTAACCAAGGAAATGAGACACCATCAGCGCAGGTCTGTAGAGAGCTTGCAGGTCAGGTCATCCCTGCTGCTTGCGAACAATCCAGACCTCGCCTGGGGTGGGGGTGAGCATGGCGAGCCCAGCAGGAACAGCTTGGGGTGGTTATGGCTGTTAATTTTTTAATTTAGTTCTGGACCCTACAACCCATAGATATCTGTTCATCTCATTATTCCCTCCCTGGGTGGCAGGAATGGATATAAAACCTCTGGGGTAGTTTCTCCCTCCTCCTTTTTATTATTACTTTTGTACCTTTTAATGCCTTGCTAGGTTATGAGCTCTCTTACTGCTCTGAGTTAAAGACAGCACATAAATAATTACGTGTAAATAAAATGGAAGTTTACATTTTTTAACTTATTCTTAGCCCTTTCAGAGGAAAAAAAAAAAAATATATATATATATATATATATATATATATATATATGTAGTCTAAACTTTCCAACATATTTCTTAACTGTTGTACCTGTTTTTTGAAAAATAATCTCAGTATATGTTTTTTTAAATTTTTATTTCCTTAACTTTTTGTGGGTACATAGTAGGTATATATATTTGTGGGGTACATGAGATCTTCTGATACAGGCATGCAATGTGAAATAAACACGTCATGAAGAAGGGGGTGTCCATCCCTCAAGCATTTATCTTTTGAATTTCAGTAAATTTTAAAGCAATTCTGTTCAGTATGGTAGAAAAATTTACTTAAATTGAATACAATAAAAGTTCAGTTCCTCCATCACTGTAGCCTAGTGGTTTTCAACCAGAGGTGATTTTGTCCCCCCAAGGGGATATCTGGCAATGTCTGGAGACATTTTTAGTTGTTACTACCAGGGAAGAGGTGCTGCTGGCATCTAGTGGGGGGCTCAGGGATGCAGTTCAGCACCCTACCATGCACAGAATAGCCACCATCACAAGGAACCATCGGCCCAATATGTTAGCAGTGGCGAGAGTGAGAACTGCACTAGCCACATTTCATACGCTGAGTGTCCTAGGTAGCTAGAAGATGTAATATTGGATAGCACCAACTTAGCGCATTCCCCACTGTCACTGCTGACATTTGGTTCTATCGGACAGTGTGGTCTCAGGTAAGAGGGAAAAGTTAAGGAGGACTGGGAGCAGAGAAGTGATATTCTCATGAAAATAAATTTATTTAAATGAAACACCACAGATTCTAGATTTCTTTGCCATAGACAGGCTCTGTCTAAGTTTCTGAGGTTATGATTGTCACTGAAGTAACAGTACTCATCTGTTTGTGGAGTACTCCATGATGGACAAATGGTTTGCTGTAAATGTTCTCATTTAATTTTTGCAAAACTGTAAAACAGAGAGGCTGTCTATATTACAGGGGAGAAAAGTCGGGTGATTTATTTGTCTGTTATAACAATGTGTAGGATGAAACCTTGCAATAAATAAATGAATATATTTTAAAAAGAAAACTGGCTAGACCATGACCATGTTACATGGGTGGAGTCCAGTTTTTTATGTGACAATTAGGGATCTTACAAATTCACAGATCATATTTTTATGGGGGACATCTCATTAAAGAAAAGAAGAACTTCACTCCTTCCCCCTCACACTTCAACAGGACTTATTGACAGATGATGCACCCTTTTTGACATGTATCAAGTCATTTTATTTTTCATATTTGGGAAGACCATTTTACTCAGATTAGTTTACACAAATAAAGATAACATAATGCATGTGTCTTAGTTTTCCTTTAGCTTTTACTTTAAAAAGAAAATTCGGGGATATCTTTAAGTAGTTGCATGGTAGTTATGCTATCTCTGCCAAATATGCTACTTTGTAGGGAAAATCAAAGTATGTAATATTAAATGAGATATATAGGAACCCGATACTAGTTATTTGCTGGCCCTACAAAGTAAAGGTGGCTAGTTGGCCATTTGGGTTAGATAAAAGAGAAACAAGTCAAAACGACATTTTGCTTACAGAAGTAAAAAACATATGATAGACTGGATAAACAAAATGTGGTACATAGATATCATGGAACACTATGCAGCCATGAAAAAGAAAAAGATCATGTCCTTTGCAGGGACATGGATAGAGCTGGAAGCCATTATCCTTAGCAAACTAATGCAGGAACAGAAAACCAAACACCTCATGTTCTAACTCATAAGTGGGAGCTGAACAATGAGAACACATGGACACAGGGAAGGGAATAAGACACACTGAGGCCTGTTGGGGGGGTGAGCTGAGGGAGGGAGAGCATCCAGATAAACAGTTAAGGCATGCTGGGCTTAATACCTAGGTGATAGGTTGATAGGTATAGCAAATCACCATGGTACACGCTTATCTATGTAACAGACCTGCACATCCTGCACGTGTACCCTGGAACTTAGAATAAAAATACAATCGTTAAAAAAAAAGAAATATAAATTAGGGCACCCAAAAAGAGACTCCTGTTAACAATTTCTACACTGGATTGTTGAGAGAGAAGCATTAAGTTTAGAGACCCATGAAATGGGCTTCTTAAATTTGAATATCTTGATGTTGCATTCCATCAGTGGTTAAGACCCACCGCTATTTTCTGCTCCACTTGGAATAGAGGCTGCTGTTGTCATTATTTCCTGAGGCTTTATTATGCATGTGGGTGGACTATCTTTGCACACTACCATGGAGGGAATGATTTCTGGTAAAATGGCTTCCATGCCTTTCTTAGAGTAAAGGATTTGAGGAAATCCTTTGAGATGCTGCCTTTCTCTGCTGAGCATTGCAGGCAGCATATGATGAGTTTATGTATTACCATATGTTTTGGCCTAAAAATGATGCCTATGGAAATGTGAAATACATTATGTTACAGAATACTTTGGAGTCTCTTTTTCTCTTTTCTTAACATTTGAAAGGAAATTTGTGCTAGTTGTGAGGTGCCAAATTCACAGCTTTGGGATTTTGCAAAGTTCATTTCTTGTATAGGATGTACAGGAGCCCAGACGAACTAGACTCTATTTCTGGGCTTCCTTCACTGGCTCACATAATGCATTTTCGATCATACTGGGGGAAAAATGACTCTCCCAGACTCTCCCATCAAAAGCAGGCTGTGGAAATGAGGATTTGCTGTTATAATAGATGAAGCTGATTGTATGGAAAGAAGACAGGGCAGAAGGCAGGGCAGAGATGACTTGGTTGGGAAATAAAATATATATTTATATATTATAGTTTGCTTCATTTGGAGCTTCTCTGTGGTTCCTGGGTCCCCCAAATTTTAGGAGTGAGTGAGGGAGTTACATGTGTGAATTACGCATTTCACATGAGTGGGACATCTGCATTTTATTATGAAGTCTTCAGTTCCATGATTATCATTTTAACCTTCTATTTCCCTAAGATCTTAAAGCAAGCATGTCCAATCCACGGCCCACGGGCCGCATGAGGCCCAGGACGGCTTTCGAATGTAGCCCAACACAAATTCGTAAACTTTCTTAAAACATTGTGAGGTTTTTTTACAATTATTTTTTAAGCTCATCAGCAATGGTTAGTGTTAGACTATTTTATGTGTGGCCAAAGGCAATTCTTCTTCCAGTGTGGCCCAGGAAAGCCAAAAGATTGGACACCCTTGCCTTAAAGAGATGATAAAACAATCACATCACTCAACGGGTAACATATGTTATTTTAAGGACTGATTCTTATTCTGTTTGTGAAACTTGTTGATTTTACAAGTCTGACTTCACTGGATCACAGAATCGCTAACAGAAACAGCAAAACAGACCAAGTAGGCATTTTTTTGCCCATTTGTAAAAAAAATGAATTTATCAAGAATAATTTTGGGGGGGGAAAAGTTAGTTGAGACTTTGAGGAAGTGCTTTCTGCACTCTTATAGCAGATTTGCATGTTGATTTTGCCTCTTCTCTTTCTATCACATAAAAGTGAAAAGAGTCCCAGATTTATTTCCATGTCAAAAAAAGAAATCCAGCTGATGAGTTTCTCATTATAAAGAAAGAAGCCAAAAAGTTCTTACACTTGGTTTATAAGGCCTTCCTTGGGAGCTGGGGAAGTTTCCCTTACTAGTGGCATTTGGCACATGATGATGGAGTGAGTGTTTGACACATTGGGTATAGAGAGACAGTAAAGCAAATCTGGGATAAAGTGCTTAGTGTGGGTGGTAAATGACTTCTTGCTGAGGCTGGCCTGCCTGTAAAGGTGTGAAGCCATTACATCCTCCTTCACTCTCTCTGTCCCTTCTCTGCTGTCCCCATTCTCTAAGCATCTGTACCTGTGGTGGTTCAATTCCACTCACATGTTAACAGCAACCCAACCTGGAGAATGAATCAAGCATTATCTCTGTTCTGATGAGGAGATACTTACCTAACATGACCACTTTAAAATATGAGTTGAGTTAACATTTCAAGGCATAACCAGATGCACAATCCATTTCTCAAAACTCTCAAGATCCCAGACCAGTGAGTACAGATCGAAATCAGGAGCTGTGTGTTCTGCAGAGGAGTTATTCAGAACGGCACCGCTACCCATGTCATCCTGAATCTAGAAGGCTGACTTCCCACCAGGCTGTTCTGAGCTCTCTTGCTCAAACCAGGGTACATTTTTTTTAGGGCATTTGGAAAAACTCTCTAGTCCTGTCTGACAGAGGCTTTCCTTTTCTATGAAGGTTGTAGTTGGGGTGAGCAGAAACTGGTAAACCCAGCAAGTTCCATAGTTCTGGATGCTTTGGAAGGAGCATCATGTCGCATAAAATTGCCTGTAAGTCTGTGGAAAAGAACAACAAAAGCATCATTCTTGATGACATCAGTAAGCAGAGAAATAGCTACATTTTAGTTTGGCCTGCCAATTTAGAAACTACGTTACATTAGTTAGCCGTGCATGAAGCATGGAGTATTGCTTACCAAAATAATGCCAAAAAGTAAATTTATGGTGACACAGTAACAATGTTAAAATACAGGTTTCATCTTAATATCTTGTTATATCATCTTCATATGTTTATATTTAAAAACATCTGACATAACAAATGGTTTCAATGTAAAACTTAGATGTCTTTTGTTACAGTTGTCTTTTATACTAAGATGTACGGACATAAAGTTGAAAGTACATTGATGATGGTCAATATTAGATGGTATTTATTTGGTTATATGCCACTTGGATGAAGTTTTAATTTCCTTATTGCTTCTGTTATTTTCTTGGGTTTTATTTTCTCTAGAGCATTTAAGAAAATGCTTTCTTAATTGTTAATGCTTTCTTTCACTCTTGTTTTTTGCTTCCTGAAATAATACAAGTAACAGTTATGGTCCCCTGCCCTGTTAGATCAGACATCCTCTGATTGATGAGTTTTCCTGTTACAATCAGGATATCACTAGTGTTCAGGTCCAATACCCCAGTTGATAAATTAACAGATTCCCGAGTCCCTTCATTGGTTAGTGAGGTGTGGAGTGCAGAGGGTGTCTCTTTCTCAATACCTCATCTAGGGGGCGGGAGATAAGCCTCCCTGCTCTCCTATCCTGGGGGCTCTCTCAAATGCAGTGGAGCTTGTTAGCAACGAAAAACTCACTTGCTGAGAACGAATGCACCCCTGGCCACTGACAGAGATAACGCTGACCTCCAGTCACTTGACAAGGAAACTGTTGTGTGGTTGACTTCCCATTGTTTCAAGCTAACTCAGGGGGGTCTAGATGGGTAGATTAGGGATTTATATGCACAGCTCTCTGCGTTACCAGCAGGGTATCCTCAGCATTAGGCCATTGAGGCAGCTCACATGCAGGGGCTCCTGAGGCCTGATGCTCTCCTGCCATAAAGGTGGGTTTGCAAGCTCCCATTGCGTGACAGAGTGGACTCCAGTTTTAACTCAGTCTGACCTCAGAGGAGTGGGGTGGTGTAAACATGACTGTGGTGTGTTTGTGTGTGTGTGTGTGTGTGTGTGTGTGTGCACTTGCATGTATGTAAAGCCAGAGATTGGTCTACTACTGTGATTTCTTCCAGGAAGAGATTTTTTAAATGTAATTTAAGAAAATTGGGAAGGGGGTGGTTTGAGGACGTGTTGGTCAAAGGATACAAAATTTCAGTTAGGAGGAGTAAATTTAAAAAATCTATTGTACAACATGGTGGCTATAGTTAATAATGTATTGTATTCTGGAAAATCACTGAAAGAGTAGATTTTGAATGTTGTCACCACAAAAAAATTAATATGTGAAGTAATGCATACGTTAACTACCTTGAGTTAACTATTTCACGGGTATACATATTTTCAAGCATGTTGCGCACAATAATTATATACGGTTTTTATTTGCCAATTTAAAAATAATATTTTTTTAAAAGTTAAAAGAGAAAGCAAATTAATTCCTATCATTGGATTTTTTTCAATTATGATCTTGTATACTTGTATGCTGGTCTTGTGTATATACTGTACCAGATTATAATATGTATCTAGGATATACATATATACTATGCAGTATATACTATACGCTCATCTACCATATCGTCTATGCAGTATGTACTATATATGTAGTATACAGCATACTGCATAGTATATATAGTATTTTTATATTGTATTTTATATTATCATGTAGGTTATGTATAAATGTTGATTTATTTGACAAAAGGTTGCAAGGTGCTACTCATATAGACATAGACCCTGCCTTCATGGAGCAGAATAAGTACACTAAACACAGAAGGTCTTAAGAAAGTAAGGAAGGCGCATTTGTTTGCTCAATACACATTGTATTACATGATTTCAAGAAAATAGGGTACTATGCTAAGAAAGATAGGAGATATGAATTATTGCAAAAGTTCTCTGAGGATATGACCTTTTGAAGAGTAGAGTTTTCTAGGTAAAGGGAAGAGCACATGCAATGGCACTGAGGTTGGAAAATTATTTGGCACCTTTAGAGATGTTTTGGAAGCTACTATATCGTGACAAGATACCTGACAACAGGGCCTTAGAGGATCAAGTATTTTATATTCTGTATAAAGTGCAGTGATGGAAGCCAGAGAGGTTATAAGTAGGGGAATGATTTGACACAAGATATTTTGGGGAACGATGAAGAAGGCTGAGAATGGAAAGCAGGAGTTTGGTTCCGAAACAAACACACTAATTCAGGCAGAAGAGGTGGGTAGCTCGATCAAGTGAGGCTACAGTGAAGGCAGGGTGAGGCAGATGGATTTCGGGAAACAGATGGCAAAATTGGCCAGGGTTGGACACAAGAAGCGAGTGAGATGGAAGCATGCATTCTGATGCTTCCTTAAGAAAGTGGGAAGAAAGACCAGTTACTTAGGTGAAGGCTACTGGAGGAGGAGCTGAGCTTTTCCTGGTGGGAAAAAGGGAAGCCACATTAAAATCCATTTTGGGCATAATAAGTTTTAGCCTGTGAGATTATATCAAAGAGAGCTAGTAAACAGACAGGTGGACATCTGAAGTCTCTGGCTCAGAAACAGTCAGGACTAGAGATGTAAATTTAAGTTGTCCACAATTGCATGGTATTTATGGCCATCTAGGAAAATTCCTGGATAAGTTCAATATTTCTGTGTGTTGCTGGGATTCTTCCAGGGTTTGGCCCTGGGAGTATTTGTAGTTGCTTCCCTCAATGGTAATTTAGCAAGCGTGGTTGGATGAGGACTGGCATTTTCTGGAATGTTGGCCTCGCTAAGAAGGCGACATGATGGATGTTAGGTGGTATAGCCAGTTGGAATCAGAGGCTAAGGAATGAGGTCAACGCCGATTCCAATCCCGACTCTTGGCTGCATCCATCACCATTATCTCCCTGCCCTTTTCTTCTACAAAATAATGATTAGAAAAATAAAACTTTATCTTGCGGGTCCATGAGGCTTCAAAAACATAAGGAAATCATGATTTCTGTAAATTTTCTAGTACATCTTAGGCGCTATGCTGATAGATGCTTTATAAACTCAAAGGAAGAAGGAAATGATGAGCCCAGATGCTGGTGATGGGGGGACCACTCCTGAATTTTTTTTTTATTCCACAGATTTACAAACAGAACGAACATACTTTGAATGGAAATAATCACATAGTTCCAACACATTTTGGAGGGGGAGGGATATAATTTATGAATAAAAAAGACAGTAAATGTTTTCTCTACTTTCTCTCAGTGTTTATCTATTGGGCAAGCTACCTTCATGTCAGCTGTACTTGGATGAAAGTTACTTAATAGTATATGCAAACTGGTGTGTTTACCCTATGCAAATGATGGTAAGTTAATTAAAACAAGCGGTTCTGTGTGTCTGGTTTTCAGAAAACTTCTATATATTATTCTAAATTGTGTTTTCTTTCTCATCTACCACATCATCTCAACCCATCCACCTTCTTTGAAGGACTGTTAACTTCAACACAGTCCTCTGTACTTAAGTGATAAATTCTTAGAGGTATCATCCTTATTTAAATATCATGCATGAGATTATATATATATTTTTAGCAGTTTTAGGTCTGATGAGGCATTCCATTTCAGATTCTGTGAGGTCTCTTGGATGCCGAATCTCATCAACCCTATGATGGTTTGAAATGGAAAATAAAGAGTTCCCATATCCTCCTTTCCTCCCCCCTGGTATTTCCCCTGTTGTTATCTTGCATTAGTGTGATACATTTGTTACAACTGATGGATTAATATTGATACATCACTATTAACTATAATCCATAGTTTACATTGGGGTTTACTCTTGCTGTTGTACATGCTATGGTGTTTGACAAATGCATGAAGTCGTGCATCTACCTTTAAGTACTCTTATGCCATAGTTTCCTAGTCCTAAAAATACACTGTGTTGTGCCTGGTCATCCTTTTCCCACTCCAGTCCCCTGGTGTTCTTGTCTTCATAAGAGACTGGATTTTTACCCTTTCTCTTTTGGCTATTTCTGCTTAGCTACAATGAAAGGACTTGCTGTGACAGCTTTGAGGGAGGAAGGCACTACGAAGCATCCCTTCAACTTCCCACACACAGAGCCAGACTTCTCCAATTACTGAGAGACAGCTTTGCCTTCTCTGACCTCCTGGGCAAAAGGCTGTCAGGCAGCAGAGAGCAGCTGCAGATAAGCAAGGAGGAAGATGAAAAGGAGAGTGACTCAGAACTCCTACCAGGGTCTGGAGACTTGATCATTTAGATACTGTGACTCCCCTTTCTCATCCCAGAGCTTTTTACTCAAAGTTGATCAATCAAGCCATTGGTTTGTGGCTAAAACAGTGGAAGGTTAAGGGCTCCCACAGGTTCATTTGCCTGTCTTGGGTCAGTGGTATTCTGGAAGTTGGCACCCTGCACCTTTGTTGATAATCCCAATTCTGGTACTCCAGACATGGAGGTTTTCGTTGCTATTGCTTTAACTTAGTAGACCTTATGTGTGCCTCAATTCACAATTGCAAATATGTGGAATCAACCCAGATGTCCATCAATCAATGAGTGGATAAGAAACTGTGACATACATATGTGTGTGTGTGTGCTGGAATACTACTCAGCCATGAAAAGGAATGAATTAATGACATTTGCAGCAACCTGGATGAGATTGGAAACTATTATTCTAAGTGAAGTAACTCAGGAATAGAAAACCAAACATCATATGTTCTCACTCATAAGTGGGAGCTAGCTGTGAGGATGCAGACGTAAGAATGACACAAAGGACTTTGTGGACTCGGGGAAAGAGTGGGAAGGGGATGAGGGATAAAAGACTACAAATAGGGTACAGTGTGCATTGCTCAGGTGATGGGTGCACCAAAATCTCACAAATCACCACTAAATAACTTATTCGTGTGAACAAATACCACCTGTTCCTCAATAACCTATGGAAATAATTTTTTTTTAAAGACCTTAAGTGCACTTGACACTCGTCAGCATTTTGCAGCCACTCAGACCTCATTGCACTTCTACAAAATAGTTATTCTTCTTTTCTCATTATACATATGGGGAATGCAGGAGGGACAAGATTCTAATCCAGCCCATCTGGCTCTATAGTTCATGCTCTGAGCTTCCCCACTCCCCTCTTCCTCCACAGCTATACTCTTCCCCTTCCTGGCCAGTCAGGATTTGGGAGAATGCTTTCTAAAAAGATACTGCTCCTTTCTGATATTAGACCATTAAATCTCTTACCTTACTCTCTGCCCTATCCCTCTAAGAAGCAACCCTCATACAGCTGATGATATTCTATCTCCAATAGACCTGACAGGGTCTGAAATGGACAAGGGGTGTGTGACCCACGTTAGAGTCAATACTACTGTGCAATCCCCAGCCCACAGTCATTTTCATTCTCTTGAACTCTGCCTTTCTATTTGAAATGTGAAGTGATTTGATGAGATGGTTTCCTCTGTTTTTGTCTAAAATTAAGGATGAAATTCTAAAACTTGAATGAAGCTTGCGCAGTGGTGCACACCTTTAATTCTAGGTACTCCGGAGGCTAAAGCAGGATGGTAGCTTAAGCCCAGGAGTTTGAGTCCAGCCTGGGCAACATAGCAAGACTCTGTCTCGAAAAAACAAACAACTCCCTGCCCATCCCTCTACACTCAAACTTGACTGAAATTAGAGAAGAGTTTCATTTGTCCAATACAGAAAAGCCTGAATCTCCAGTCAAGCGAACGTAAACTCTTTTCCTCCAGTTTTTAGACTTGAGTGTTGTGGTGCTAGAATTTTAAGGGGAAATTTCAGCAGCTCTGAGCACCTGATGGAACAGCGTTGGGTGAAAGCATCAGGAGGACAGCGTTTATAATTTCTAACATCTATGGAGTTCTGCACTATTCAGCCCAAACCATGGGTAATGGCTGGCCTAAAAATGAATCATTTTCATAGTCAAATTAGCCTAGAGCAGGGTATATTTTCTCCCCCGGCTGTTTTTACTGCTGATACTTGGTGTATTTGTTTTGGGGCGGTTTCCCATCATGGGTGATGTTGTCTGGGCTCGCCTCAACCTCATCCCGGAGGCACACAAGGTGAAATGAGTTGTGTGACAGTTGGAATTTCCAGTTATAAAGAAGGCTGGAGACAGGGGAGGAAATGCAAAGTTGAAGGGGACTTATCATCGCCGATGTCAATCTCCACATTTTGGATGGACGCCACAATTTCATTTAGTACAAAACCAGTCTGTCCATTTTTGCTTCTTGGGCATGTGGGGAATGTAGAGCATTTTTCTTCTGAAGGTCATCCCTGTGTCTGAGATACCATTTCGTGACTTTGGGGATATATCAATTTAGCTTTCTCAATGTTCATTGTAACCAGTTATGAAGATGCTTCAACACATTGAAAGTTACAACTTGAAAACTTACAGTTTTGCAGATTTGATGACTCCATTCTGTGTGTATATGTGTACATTTTCTCTCAGGTTCCAGGAGCCTTATTTCATTTTTTATTATAACATTTATGATATAGGAAAAACACTCTAATACTGGTTGGGGAATCGCTGAATTGCTAATAGTGAAAATGGAAACATTGTGAATTTCTATTTCCTTTATTTTCCTTATGACCATGTTATTCTTTAGAATTTGTTAAATACAACCAAGGGGACTCTTCATACTGGTAAATATACACCAAAGATTATATAATAAGGTTAAAATTTGGGATTTTTTTTTTCTTTTATTAGTATCATATTTGTTTTTAGAGACAGGGTCTTGCTCTGTCACCTGGGCTGGAGTGCAGTGGCATGATCATAGCTCACTGCAGCCTTGAACTCCCAGCCTCAAGCAATCCTCCTGCCTCAGCCTTCTGAGTAGCTGGGACTACAGATGCATGCCACCATGCCCAGCTAATTAATTAATTTTTTTTTTTTTTTTTTTTGGTAGAGACAGGATCTTGCTGTATCGCTCAGGCTGGTCTTGAACTCCTGGGCTCAAGCAATCCTCCTGCCTCAGCCTCCCAAAATTTAAGGATCATAGGTGTTAGCCACCAAGTCTGGCCTTTCTCTTTTCTTTCTCTTTTAAAAATGGGACATGGAGGAATTGGAGTAAAGAAGTGCCAGTGTTTTAAATGTTAAAGAATATCTTCCAAAGTAATAATGCTTTGCTATAATAATAATAATAATGGTGGATATTGCCGTCATTATCTTTTAAGTTATTGAAGGTTAAATTAACTGACTGTTTTATTTTCCAACACTAGTAACTTAAATAAAAGAAGAATTTAGAAAGCATTTCAGTGAATTGAGTCCCCGACATCTCAGCACCTGCAATATTTATATCCATATTCAGTAGTCTTAATGAAATATTTTGATATTTTAGAGTTCAACAGTTATCTTAATGAGCATGAGAAAATACACACCCATTCAAACTATGTAAAGAATGGAAATAGTTGGAGGGAAAAAATGTTGCCTATATATCCACCACCCAGCTATTAGAATTGGACAGTATTACCTTCCACTGTTTTTTCCAAGATAAGAAAAGTCTTTTGTATTAACAAGACCTTTTCACTAGTGATTGATTTAGGGAGTGTAATATCTCACCTCTGAAGTACAACTCTGTGACAGGTCAGCTCGTGTACTGCCAGCCACTTCTTTCTTTATGCATTTAGTATTTGCATTCTGTTTTAAGGTAGAGCTTTATCTTCTTATTTGTGTGTTGTCACTGTGGACTCATGGGATCTGAAGTATTGAAATGGGTTGGAATTGATTCCTGCCATTATTTGTTTTGGTATCCAGTTTGTCACAGGTTCAGCTTGTGGGGCATTTTGAAGCACACTGCTGCATCCGTTGGACGTGTGCCTGTCATTCTTTGAGCACGTCCCGCCTTTGCAGCATGACGGGATGCTCCAGGCTTGTCTTGTCATTCTCTGGCTCAAGCCTGGGATCAGCTGTATCTCAGAGGGGTCCTGGGGACACTTTGTTTATCATTTTGTGTGCATATTTATGCAGTGTTCACAAGAGGACTCTGGGGGAGATAAAAACATCTGCTTATTCAGACCTGTGAAAATGTGCCCAAAAGTCATTAACATTGAGTTCTTCAAAAAAAAAGAAATAGTACTAGGGAAAGAACACAGAAGAGCCTGTGAGGGAGGCAGAGACACTCCCATGGCTGCCCATCTTTGTCACCCTCTGTGTCTGCTGAGATTTTACCAGGAGCAGAAACCTATCTACAGAGACCACAGGGTACCCTTATGTCAGCAGGCTCTCCTCTTAACTTACACCTTATTTGGTTTTGGGCTTGCAAATCCAGTGCATCAGGGGAGGGTGAATTTGTTTATGGAAGAAGTCCAACTGAAAGGGTAAAGGGGTGTGTGTGTGTGCACATAAGTTAATTTGTAGTGGCTAGGATTTCTGTATTGCTGTTGCAGAGGCTACAAAGTACCACATTTTAAAAAAATCCCGCAACTATCCTATAAGGAGATAAAGTGTTTGCTGGGAAATGGCCTTAAACATCCAGACAGGAGTACAGAGACACCAATAAAAATGTAGGTCTTCACTTTCCCCAGTGCCACAACTCTGTTTTCGTTATTTCCCGTTACGATGTCTTTCTGTACTGAGTATTCCTGTCTCTTATATTCCCTATGTGGAATGAGAATTTTGAGTCATTGTACTAGTCTCTGTTTATGGCCATAAACTCATACAAAGCTTGATAGATTTAAGTGATTTAGTAACACACCACTTGTCAATTGTGTGGAAAAATGTCCGAGCTCAGTAATCCATTATACAAAATCGGGAACTTGGATGCAGACATATTTGGAAACAGCACATAGTTCTTTTTTTTCCTATTTTTTTTATTTGATTCTTTTTTCCCAAGAGTTCCTTGGTTGGTTAACAGCATGTATTTCTAAAACATTTTCCACCCTGCTTTCCATCAAGAATTAGGCTGTTGTATTTATTTTTTTTTTAACATTGAAAAGAGATCCCTCCACTGGGTGTGGTGGCATGCACCTGTAATCTTAGCTACTTTAAATTCCACTCCTTTCTTCTGTGACCTTCATTTCGGTGTGATATTCTCATCTAGCCCTTCCTTCTGTTTTTCTTTCTCCTGGGCCCACACCATTTCCTTTTGGTCCCTTCTTTCCCTTTTTTTTTTTTTTTTTTCGAGATGGAGCCTGGCTCTGTCGCCTAGGCTGGAGTGCAGTGGAGTGATCTTGGCTAACTGTAACCTCTGCCTCCTGGGTTCAAGCAATCCTCAGCCTCCTGAGTAGTTGGGATGGACCTGTAGGTGTCCACTGCCATGCCAGGCTAATTTTTGTATTTTTAGTAGAGACACGGTTTCACCATGTTGGCCAGGCTCATCTAGGATGCCTGGCCTCAAGTGATCCACCTGCCTCGGCCTCCCAAAGTGCTGGGATTACATTACAGGCATGAGCCACATTGCCCAATCTCCTATTCTTAAGCTCACATTTCTTTTTCTTTTGTAGGAGGTTTATTGAGATACAATTCATAGACCATACAATTCACTTATTGAAAGTGTGCAATTCAGTGGCTCTCTATATAGTCAGAAGTGTGTGCAGCCCCACCTCTCTCCTTCCAGAATATTTTCACCAATCCCCAAAGAGTCCCTGCATCCTTAGTCATCACCCCTAGGTGCCCAATTAACTTAGCCCTAAGCAACCAGGAATCCTCTTGCCTGCCTGCCTTCCTTCCTTCCTTCTTTCTTGCTTTCTTGCTTTCTTTCTTTTTCTTTTTCTTCTTTTTGACAAAGTATTGCTCTGTCACCCAGGCTGGAGTGCAGTGGAGCAATCTCAGCTCATTGCAACCTCCTTCTTCTGGGTTCCATCAATTCTCCTGCCTCAGCCTGGCCACCTCGGCCTCCCATAGAGCAGGGATTAAGCAGGGATTACAGGCATTAGCCAATGCACCTGGCCAGGAATCTACTGTCTGTCTCTATAGACTATATTTTGTTTTAGTAATGAGAACACCCAAGATAGGTATGAGGCCCACAGAAATCAAGTGGGGTTCAAGTCTCTGGTTAGAGAGGAGGTGCTATCATCTGTTTTCAAGGGAGAATGAAAACATAACTACCTCCATGTGAGTTTATTTGGGAGAGAGAACTGCTAGCAAGGAAAGCCAGTGAAAGTTAAATCCATGTAGGGAAGTTATATCCCTTGGAGCACACCATCATTGTTCAAAGGAAGGAGGGGCTGCATTGTGCATATATTTTATTAATATGAGTTATAGATGTTTGAAGATAGTGTTACTGAACAAAAGGGCTCACTGCCTGATGTACTAGAAGACAGTACCAGGTTTTGGAGGAAAGAAAATCTTTTTATTACAAGTTGACCAACAAGGAGACAGAAGTCCAGTTCAAATCTGTCTCCCCATGCTGGCTTTAAGGCAATAATTTTTTTAAAAAATTTATTTTAAGTTCTGGGATACATGTGCAGGATTTACAGGTTACATAAGTAAATGTGTGCCATGGTGGTTTCCTGCACCTGTCAACCCATCATCTAGGTATGTAGCCTCACATGCATTAACTATTTATCCTGATGTTCTCCCTTCCCCCACCCCCTTGACAGGCCCCAGTGTGTGATGTTCCCCTCCCCCGTGTCCATGTGTTCTCATTGTTCAGCTCTCAAGTGAGAACATGCGGGGTTTGGTTTTCTGCTCCTGTGTTATTTACTGAGGATAATGGCTCCCAGCTCCATCCGTGTTCATGCAAAGACATGATCTCTTTTTATGGCTGCGTAGTGGTCTATGGTGCACATGTACTACATTTTCTTCATCCATTTCATCATTGACGGGCATCGGGTTGATTCCATGTAATGTAATAATTTTATTAGAAAAGGTGGATCCTGGGATTATTGGGTGATTGGTGGAAGGAAAGGAAAGGTATGGAAAGTCCTTGGGCAGGCACACTACCTCATGGATTATATGTGCAAATTCAGGGGGAGGTAGCAGGGAACACAAGATGGGAATTCGGGTCATGATGGCAGCAAGCTTTGTTCTGGGCAGGCTGCAGTTGGCTATATTGGTTCCAACTGATTTCAGCCAGTTTTGTTATCTTACAAGCATAGGGAGTTTCAGCATTTCAGCAGGTTGTTTCTTTTCTTATCAGCCATCCTGCAAACTCAAGAATTTCTGTTAGTCATTGGTTTCTTTAACTCCTTGGGGCACAGTTTCAATGGGAGTCTGCAAACTACCGCCTGCAGCCCAAATGGCCCCTGCTACCTATTTTTGTATGACTCATGAGCTAAGAATGGGTTTTACATTTTTAAATGATGAAAGAAAAATTCCAGAGGAAAGAACGTTTTTTGACACATGAGAATTATATGCGGTTTAAAATTTCTGTATCTCTATCAGTTTGCTCAGGCTGCTGTGATAAAGTGTGGCAAACAGCTTTGCTTAAACAACAGAAATTTATTATCTCATAATTCTGGGAGACTAGAAGTGTGAAACCAAGGAGTCAGTGGGTTGGTTCCTTCTGAGAGGTCTCTGAGGGAGGGATGAGTTCCAAGCTTCTCTCCTGGGCTTATAGATGTTCTTCCTATGTCTCCGTATCTTTTTCCCTCTGTGTGTATCTCTCTCTATGTACAAATTTTTCCTTGTTATAAGGAGACGAGTCATTGGGTGAGGGCCCACCCTAAACACCTCATCTTAAGCAATTACATTAGCAAAGACTCTATTTCTAAATAACGTCACATTCCAGGGTACTGGCGGTCCAACATATCAATTTTGGGGGGAACACAGTCCAACCCATGACAGCATCCCTACATAAAATGTTATTGGAGCACAGCCACACTCTTATTCATTTTCTTATAGTCTATGGCTGATTTTGCACTATACCAGCAGAGTCAAATAATTTCAACGGAAACTGCATGGCCTGCAAAGATGAAAACCAGGACCTGTGGTGTTATATCCAGGACCCAGTGCAAAATGAGAATGCAAGACCCCTTTGAAAAGTTAATAATTTGAAGACAGTGATGGCAAAGCATTAAACCAAGGTTGAGCCCCCTCCTAAATGTGGGGCCCTGCATGTCTGTAGTTTGCTCACCCATGAAGCCATCCCTGCCTAAAATATCCACTGTCTGGTCCTTTACAGGAAAAAAAAATTGTGGGTCCTCATTAAGAGCACAGCTGGGAGTGAGAGCTTGGGCTTCAGGGTCATCAGCTTGACACAGGACCACAGAGGCATCAGGCCTGAGTGTAATCAAAAGATACTGAGAAACGAGGTTTGTGTAATTTGCCAAGGACTAGTGTTGGTTTAGTTCCTCTTTCTTCTTTCATCTTTGTTGATTTTTCTGTGCTCGGCATGTCCTTAATGATCACTGCAGCTTGCTCCATTTCGTTTGAGTGTTTTAAACCCTCTTTCTTGGAGCTTCCCTGAGAGGATGTGCTCCTGTTTGATGTCGGTCCCCTGTAGTATGTGATTGTAGCACATGCGCCCTGGCAGAGGGGCTAGTTGAAATGTGATGCTGTTGTTTTTAAGCTCTTAGAAGCGACACTGCTAATTGTGATTGTGACCGACTATGCTTGCCGTCTGAGCAGTCCAGGGCCATCAGGGGGCAAGAACCACATGGGGGTCATGGGGAAGGTTGTTCTTCACTATCTTTGTTATGGCCACAACCCATCTGGGCTAGCTCTAGTGTTTGGACTCATAGCCAAATTTAATCCCTCATTAAAATCAAACAGGCAATAGCATTCCAAAAAGTCTGCTGTTATGGACTATATTCTGTCTTCCCTGCAAATTCAGGTGTTGAAATCCTAACCCCCAGTTGCTCAGAATGTGGCTATATTTGGAGATGAAGTTGTAAAGCGGTAGTTAAGGTAAAATGAAGTCATTAGGGTGGACCCTGATCCAATAGGACCAGTGTCCTTATAAGAAGATTAGGACATAGACACACAGAGGGATGACCCAGTGAAGACACCGGGAGAAGACAGCATCTACAAGCCCAGGAGAGGGGCCTCAGGAGGAACCAGTCCTTCTCACACCTTGATCTTGGACTTTCAGCCTTCAGGACTGTGGGAGAGTAAATGTCTGTTGTTTATAAGCTGCCCGGTCTATGGTATTTGGTGATAGCAGCCTGAAATGAACTAAGACATCTCATAAGAAGAGGAGATAAGGTCACAGACACACACAGAGGGACAACCCTATGAGGATACAGGGAGAAGACGGCATCTGTAAGCCAAGGAGAAAGACCTCAGGAGGACCCAGCCCTGCCCATACCTTGATTTTGAAATTCCAGCCTTCAGGGGTGTGGGAAAATAGTCTGTTGTTTAGGCCGCCCAGTTCTATGGGATTTCATTGTGGCATTTCTAGAAATCTAACTCATCCACCTAGATCCTCATAATTTCTCACCTGGCTGCTCCATGTATTGCTGTAACCTGTAGTATATTCTTTGAAATGTCTTCTAGTTTTCACTGCTCTGGTTTTCTTGTTCTCCTGTTTGCTGTTCAGCTTCTAGGCCTGCCCTGGCTTGTAGCACTCTCTGGGCCATTAAAGTTTTACTTATTTTGATAAATACGTATCAAAGCCATGCTACTTATAGGATACTCTATACATTCTTTAGGACATATATGCATAGGAACCATGAAGCAGAGTTTGTATTCTGAACAAGATTGTAGCATAGTTTTGGATTAAAGTCTATATACATCTCTCTTTTCAAAAAAATTTTTAAAAAATTATAGACAGGGTCTCACTATGTTGCCCAGGCTGGTCTCTCGAATTCCTAGGCTCAAGCACCCCTCCCACCTTGGCCTCCTAGAGGGCTGGGATGAGAGGCATGAGCCACAGTCCCTGGCCATATCTCTTGATCATAAGAACTAGTATAGAAAGAGGGAGAAGGTGGACCCAGGATGAAATGAATGAGGTGGGTTTTAGTGCCAGTCTAGCAAGCTGGTTGACCTTAGGCATGTCATTAAAGTTCACGGTGCAAGCAAAGGTTAGTATTAATAGCTCATAGGGGAGCAGTATTTGCAAGGGCCGTTCAAACTTGAGTCTGATGCCTAGTCAGGAGAAGACAGAGGAATGGGGAGAACACAGACAAACCTAAGCCAGTCTCCCAAAGACAATGTCCAAGTGTCCACCTGAGACCTTTTTGTGTGTGTGGAACAAGACAGTGTTGCCCAGAGAGCTGCCTTGGAAGTCGTTTTCAGGAACAGATTTCATGTTGGTGGAGGAATGCAGCTCCTACCCCCTCCATGCCGGCTCCCTAGTGTTCAGTGGGTGTCAAGCAGACGTCCGGTCTTGTTCATGTTTTCCATGACATTCTAGTGCATTTCTGCCTACATCTGCCTGAGAACCTGGCCAGAGTGTGAAAGTGTCCCTCCTCCAACCTACCATCCACTCTCTTTTTTGCTTTTTGTTTTTAGAGACAGATGGGCTGGGTGCAGTGGCTCACGCCTATAATCCCAGCACTTTGGGAGACCGAGGCGGGTGGATCACTTGAGGCCAGGAGTTTGAAACCAGCCTGGGCAATAAGGTGAAATCCCATCTCTACTGAAAATACAAAAATCAGCCAGGTGTGGTAGCGCATGCTTGTAGTCCCAGCTGCTCGGGAGGGTGAGGCAGGAGAATCACTTGAACCTGGGTGTAGAGGTTACAGTGAGCCAACATTGCACCTCTCTACTCCAGCCTGGATGACAGAGCGAGACCCTGTCTCAAAATAATAGTAATAATAAGACAGAGTTTCACTCACTCTGTCACCCAGGCTGGAGTGCAGTGGTACAATTATAACTCACTGCGGCCTCTATCCCCTGGGCTCATGCAATCTTCCTGACTTCGCCTCTAGAGTAGCTGAGAATACAGGCACACACCACCACATCCTGCTAATTTTTTATTTAATTTTTGTAGAGACAGGATCTTGCTATGTTGCCCAGGCTGGTCACAAACTCCTGGCCTGAAGCAGTCCTCCCACTTCAGCCTCCTAAAGTGCTGGGATTACAGATGTGAGCCCCTGTGACCAGCCTGCCGTCCACTCTTGATCATGTTTCCACAACATTCTAGTGCATGCCTTTTTTTCTGCAAAGTGAGAGCAGAAGAGGTAGTCCTGCAATCTAGGTGGTATAGTCTGAGGGCTTGTGAAGATATTTTCCAGCATATCTTCATGAAGGAGGTTGTTCCATGGCTGCAATTATTCCATTCGAATTTCTTGTGACCCCCTCTAAGATAAGACTGCTCCTGAGAGCAAGTATTAAATCCATTGATATGCTCAGTCTGAGAATGTATTCATCCATCCAACAGATAAAGAACAATTTCTAAGTATCTTTGGCATGGAGAGAAAAACAGACAAGTTCAATCTTTAAATAGTACATAGTCTTAAAGGGAAAACAAGCAGTAAAGAGGAAATTTTAACAGCTTGAAAATGCTGTAAGTGAACTGACAGGGAAAATAAGAGAAAGACCCATAACCCTGGGACAAATTAAAGCTGACCTCTGAGGAAGAGTTAGCTAACTGGAAGTGTGGGAGGCAGAGGGGTTTGGCAGTGTCCTAGAGGTTGGGCAGTATGTTACAAGAAGCAAGAGGCACCAGGGTATGTCTGAGGCATTGGAAGTCACTGAGCTCATGCAGTAGGGCATTAACCATGTCCCTTCCATGGTGCTCACCAATGCATTGAGCACCCACAGCTCTTTCTGCTGCATGAGCCACTCTTTACCTGAGAACTTGCCCAAAGTGTGGAAGCTTCCCTCTTCTGACTGAGAAGGAGGCTGGAGGTTCTGGGAGTTAATGACCTCAGGAACTGTCCCCAAGTGCTAATGGGCAGGAAGTAGTAGATGAGAAATACTGTGGCTTCCCTGTCACTTTGGAAGGAGAACAGACTCCCAGTGGTTCCCAGTGCAGGTGACCCCAGGTACTCAGAGCATAAAACATTACCTTAATGTACCCTGGACTCCTTTCCATCCCCTGCCTCACTTTCCTTCTTCCTCATTCTTCATCTTAGGATCACGTAGACCCAGACTGCGCCAAGCTCTGAGGTTAAGAGCACAGTCCTCCAAACTGCCAAGTGTGTTCAAGACACCCAACCACTAGTTCAGAGTTTCCCAAAACCACCCTTAGGTTTGGCAATTTCCTAAAAACACCCCCAAGATTCACTGCAGGCTGTTATGCTCAGGGTCACGTCCACTGCAGGGATAGAATCTGAATCTGAACCAGCCAAAAGAGGAGATGCACAGGGTGGAGTCTAGGGGAGTTCCCAATACGAAGCTCCTATTGTTTTCAGGATGCATTCTCACACATGATAGCATGCACAAAATATCAGCAACATGGGAAATCACCTGAGCTCAGTATCCAGAGTTTTTACTGAGGCTTCATTCTGTAAGCATGACTGATCGAGTTATGACCCATGTGGTTAAAATCAATCTCTGCCTGCCCCCTTCCCACTTCTCTGGAGATTGGGCTCATACCACTTGGCCTGGAGGGGCTCCACCAGGTGTCTCCCAACTAGCAAAAACTACCAGGCATCATGAGTAACAAAGACATCTACCACTACCCAAGTTTAGAGGTTGCCTCCCAGGGATAGGGACAATGGTCAGACTTCTCTTTGAGTGAAATCAGATTTCTCACTGCACAGGCTCCCTCAGCATGTGTCTGGAGACCCTGAGGTACTGGCTCATTGGGGGAACGTACGGTCACCTGGGGGTGAATGCCAGGAGAATCACATCGGGAGGTGAGCTTGTCAAGCCATGTATGGGTTTGAGAACTGTGTTCCAAAGAGCCTGAATTTTGCAAAACAGGGACCCATGCCACGCACAAAAGTCCTGGCTTTTATGGTAAGAACAGATTTGTAGAGACTCGGGAGGCAGGGGAGATAGATATTTGCAATAATTGCAATAACTTCAGTAGAGAAGCTTAGCAACGTAGACAAGGATGCATGAGTGGCTCAGGGCGTAAAGGAAAATGGAAATATTAGAAGTCTGCCCCAAGGGATGAGGGCAGTAAAGGTTCCAAGCAGCTGAATGAACAGGGTATGGCTGACTCCTATCATGAAAGGAACCAAGAAAGGTATGTCCCTTCAATATCAATGGGCAAGACTCAGAGGTGTGTTTTTGTCCCCATTGTATTGACAAGAAAACTGAGGCAGAGAAAGGCTACACAATTTGCCAAACTCTCGGGGCCTTTCAAAACAAGGCATGCTGATCCATCAGGCTGTGCTTTAACCATCACCGCTGGATCAAAGGTATAGAGGCAGACGGTTTAGCCTTGCTTTGATGTAAGGAAGGCTTTTCTCCCAATTTGACACATTTGCAGGAATGCAAAAATGTCTTGTGAAGGTGCTGGAAATGTGCAGGTAGTGGCTGGGTCAGATATTGCATGTGTAAAACATGGGGCCTGTTTCAATTTTCTGATTCCTTAGCTGTGCTCCTGAAATTTACCAAGTGCTACTCTTGGCAAAGGCTAATGCTAGTGTGTGCAATAATGGTGTTTGGTATTGATTCTAGGATTCCTGGAATCAAAGAAATGATGCCACAGTTCTGCTTACTCTACTGATGTTTTTGGGGGCTTGGACTGAATGACATCCCATCAGATAAAAATACCTTCTCCACTTTTGCCTAGCCGGGGAACTTTCTGTGAGAGATAAGCTTGCTTTATAATTGCTAGAGCTTTTGCTAATTGTATTAGAAGCGCTTTATAAGATAAAAAATGATTTCAGAATCTCAGACAATTTCCAGAGGTCAGTTTTGCTGAAAATTTCAGTTCATTTTAATAAACATTGATGAATATCAGCTATGTTCTAGGTCTCTGCTGTACTGTGGGGAGGAGGAGATAAATTAGACCAGGGGCTAGCAAATTCTTTCTCTAAAGGGCAAGATGACAAGTGTTTTGGGCTTTCCGGGACAGACTTGTCTTTGTTGCAACTATCAATGTGATGATGTAGGATGATTGTGGTGGTGTGTCTCCAGGGTCCCCAATCCTAGGGCCTCAGAACCCTACTGGTCCATGGCCTGTTAGGAACCAGGCTGCACAGCAGGTGGTGAGCGCTGGGTGAGCAAGCAAAGCTTCTTCTGTATTTACGGCTACTCCCCATGGCTCACATCACTGCCTGAGCCCCGTCTCCTGTCAGATCAGCAGCGACATTAGATTCTCATAGGAGCACAAGCCATGTTGTGAACTGTTCATGTGAAGGATCTAGATTGCAGGCTCCTTATGAGAATCTAATGCCTGATGAACGGTCACTGTCTCCCATCAACCCCAGATGGGACCATCTAGTTGCAGAAAAACAAGCTCAGGGCCATTCTACATTATGGTGAGTTTTATAATTATTTCATGATATATTATAAGGTAATAATAATAGAAATAAAGTGCACAGTAAATGCAATGCTCTTGAATCATCCAGAAATCATCCCCTTCCTCCTCACCCAGTCCACGGACAAAAAAATTGTCTTCCACAAAACCAGATCCTGGTGCCAAAAAGGTTGGGACCACTGATGTAGCTGACATAGCATGAAAGCAGCCATAGGCAATCGTCAATGAATAGGCATGGCTACATCCCAATAAAACTTCGTTTTTGGACACTGATGTTTGATTTTCATATTACCAGGTATTACAAAATATTATTTTTTTCAACCGTTTGAAAATTAAAAATCACAGTGAGGTCGCAGGCTGTACAAAAGCAAATGTCAGAGTAGATTAGCTTCCCAAAGGGCTTAGCTTGCCAAACTTTGAATGAGACACACAGCCCCTGATTTGAAGGAGCTAATAGACTATTCTAGAGCAGTGAACTATATGGGAAATCGTGTCAACACACCATACTGAAAGCAGTAGTCATGGGACAGGGAATCACAGGCCAGGCTCTTCATACACTTTGCTCTTGGAGACATTAAAGGCTCTTTATGTTTAATTCTTTAAAACATGTACTGCTTCTACACTTGGTGAATAAAACGGAGATGAAAGCAAGAATCGAGGTTTATAAAATCTGTGCTTGTTGTAAAAGGACTTTTGTTTTAGTTCCCATGAAGGTGAATTTTTAGCAGTAGGTCAAAACGTATTTGGTTACTGAGATAAACATCTGTACAGGCGAATGGAATAGAGATAGACCTTCAAGAAAGCCACAGATTTCTTTTTTTCTTTATGGAATCCTATTCCTTAGTAGCAGAGCACAGACTGTCTTTGCTGGGGGACATTTGTACTTAATTTTACTGGTTGCTTTTTGGTTACACATGTGTTTTGTTTATACTGAAGTACTGTGCCAGAATCATCTGCCCTCCGATACAGACCCATGGGAGATATAAGACCAAATTTCACTTCCAGAACCAGGGGAACAGGCTTAGCAAAGGCAGTGTCAGCTCTAACCCTGGGGCTAGATGGCTTGGAGTTGAGAATAAGGGCAGAGAAAGAGCTGAGGCTGAAGCTGATATTCACAGCCATGAATTTTGTGCCTTTCAGGATCAGTGCCAAGGGATTTAGCTGGCTGGAGGGCTACAGCCATGTCAGTTCTGCTCACTACTGAATCCCTCACATGTGGCCTCATGCGTGCTACTCAATACAATTTAACAGGAAAACAAAGTCATTGGCTTCATATCTGCAGCCTTGTGTCATGCTGTCTCCATCTTCACTCATACTCTGGACATTTATCGAACACATCAAACACCTACTGTGTGCTGAAGGCTGTTATGGACTCTGGTCAATAGAGTGAAAAGGCAGACACATCATATGCCCACATGAAACTCCCTTCTAGTGTGAGAGACAGACAAAAAACGCAATGAGCCAATTCAAGTACAGGGGTTAGTAAGGAGAACAAGGGAGAAAAATTGAACCAGATAAGGGGAACTAGGGTTTGTGGAGGGTATTTTCCAACAGGTAAGGTGAAAAGGTCTTGAGTATTTGCACACATGAGCAGAAATCTGGAGGAAGTAAGGCAGAGATTGTGGGAATGTTGGGAAGTATTTTATTTTATTTTATTATTATTTTTTTGAGATGGAATTTCACTCTTGTTACCCAGGCTGGAGTGCAATGGCACAATCTTGGCTCACCACAACCTCCACCTCCCGGGTTTAAGCGATTCTCCTGCCTCAGCCTCCCGAGTAGCTGGGATTACAGGCATGCACCAGCACGCACAGCTAATTTTATATTTTTAGTAGAGACGGGGTTTCTCCATGTTGGTCAGACTGGTCTTGAACTCCTGGCCTCAGGTGATCCACCTGCCTCAGCCTCCCAAAGTGCTGGGATTACAGGCGTGAGCCTCCGTGCCTGGCCGTGGGGAAGTATTTTCAAGGTGGAGCCTACAGGATCTGCTGAAGGATTGAAATTGGGAGGAGAGAGGTCTAGGATGACTCCACGGATGGAGGCGCCACTTCACTTACTGGAATAGGTAACAAGAATCCGTTATCCGGTTACTATGCTCTCAGTCCAGGAGAGCATGCAATCTAGGAGAACATCCAAGCAAAATGACAGTGAGTTCATGTAGACCTGTTCCAATAGCTACAGGTTGAGCCCTATTTATTTTTTCACCCCAAAATGACCAAATCTAAAACAACTGTAATGATGAGATGAGCAGATGATAAAAGCAAGAACAAAAGAAACAAATCTTAGTGTGAGTGTTGTGAATTACACTCAGTATTCTAAGTAAACATGATGGCTCGACACAGTGGCTCATACCTGTAATCCCAGCATTTTGGGAGGCTGAGGCGGGTGGACCACTTGAGACCAGGAGTTTGAGACCAGCCTCTTTAACAGGGTGAAACCCCGTCTCTACTAAAAATACAAAAATTAACGGGGTATGGTGGCACGTGCCTGTAGTCCCAGCTACTAGGGAGGCTGAGGCAGGAGGATTGCTCGAACCCGGGAGGCAGAGGTTGCAATGAGCAGAGATTGTGCCTCTGCTCTCCAGCCTGGGCAACAGAGTGAGACTCTGTCTCAAATATAAACATATTAATTAAGTAAGTAAGCACAAAGACTGGTTTGGTCCAGGTGGACAGAGGACTGGTTATGCTGACTTGATTTGTCGGACCCCGTAGAATTGATGATATTGACTTTGCTTTGGTGAGATGCTACCCTTGTGTGAGGCATGCTGTGAGGAAGAGCTCTATGAAACTCCTCAACCTTGCCATGGTGAGGATACTTGAGTACCTTCTATTGTTAGAACGTGGTATTTCTTAACTTCAGAAGAAAATTCTTTTTAGATTTTATATTGGGAATAATTGTTCTTCCAGGTTCCTTGCATGCTTTTAACTTACGTGAATACTTGCATTGTAGGAATTGATCAAGTTCTTCTTTTCCTGTTGGAAAGTAGGAAGCTGAAATCCAAATTTGTGGCCTACAATCAGTGGGTGTTGAGGACTCAATAGAGTGTAGTTTGGTATCAAACTCTATAGATTCCACTTGATGTCCTCATTCCCTCTTATTTCTTCTTGCTAACTTCCATTTTAGGTTATTTTGCTATTTCTTATGAATATGTGTGTCATCTTAAATCATTCCTAAAAACAAAAATCAGAAACTAAATGCACATAGGAGGCCAAGTGCAGTGGCTCACACCCGTAATCTCAGTGCTTTGGAAGCCTGAGGTGGGAGGATCACCTGAAGCCAGGTGTTGGTGATCAACCTAGGCAACATAGCAAGACCCTACCTCTACAAAAATATTTCAAAATTAGTGAGGAAAAAAATTAGGCAGGCATGGTGGGGCATGCCTTTAGTCCCAGCTACTCAGGGGGCTAAGGTGAAGGATTGCTTGAGCCCAGGAGACGTAGATGTCACTGAGCTTTCGATTGCACCAGTGCACTGTAGCCTGGGCGACAGAGTGAGACCCTGAAAACAAACAAACAAACAAGTAAATAAAAATAAATCCACATTAGATCAGTGCTAACGACTTCCTTGTTTTCTTTACCTGCTGTCTAAAAATGGATGTTCCCTGGGAGTACACCTTAGGGAGACAGGACCCCTGATCTCTTTGATCACTAATTGTGGCTGAAACTTTAGGAAAGTAAACGAAATGTCAGCTAAACTGCTAGGCAGACAAGGGTTTATTCCACGTGGGTAAGACGGCGGCAATCTGCCTAGTTTTGTACGGGCAATTTCCCACTCTGAAATGTTTTATTTTTGCGTGACCTTGAGGAAGCCAGTGGGGAGATCTCAACTTGGGAAATCGTTTCTTGATTTCACATAATTTTAAATTTTAAATGAGGTCTATCTCTCAGACAAACCCCTGTTCTAAATCAGATAAAACTATGAAATTGAAGACACTTGGCTACCCATTGCTGAGAATATAGCTTTGAAAAAGGATTTTTCTTTAATTTTCCCAAGTAGTCTTTTTTTTTCCCCCCATTGATGAGGTAACAGTTTTGTTACTTTGCCAATATCCAGTTAATTTTATTTTACATTTTCCCCCCAATTCTTCAAGGCCTTAACATATTCAGTTCTCCTTTCAGTGTGTACGGGATATTGAACAGTTCTGGGAGGCAATTTGCATTGGTGTTAAGGACGAGGGCATGGGAAGGCCATCTGCTTTTGATCAGGGTGTGTGTTTTGTGGTTTGGGAGGTAAAGGGCCACAGTGGAGCCATCTCTGAGGTCCTAGCGTGGGCTGGGCTGGAGCCCTGCTTTCTGTGGCTTGGCCGCCCTCCGCGGCACCGGAGTTCCCAGGGTATTAGGGATCATACAGGGGGCTGTGTACCCACACATGCCATTGCCTCCCAGGCATCGCTCCCATCCGGGAGACACTGTGTGCTTTCTTTCAGGTGTCAGTGCAGATCAAAGCCATCCAAAGAACATTTGCATGAGAATCTGTAGAATGATTAATTAGCAATGGGCATTAGTAATTTTTCTTTCAAGGCTTTGAAATGTCTTTCATTGATAAACTAGTTCTGTTGGAGCCCCACTCCTTTTCAAAATGTTTTTCACCCAGTACTCCCTCTGTGACTACAAATTGGATTTTTTTCCCCCTGTCTACACCTCTCCTTTGACTTTGATTCAGCAGTGTGTTCAAAAGGACAGCCTCCTGTGGGCGATAATTCATTCTCATCTGCCCCCTGTATCTTTTTTTTTTTCTTTTTTGTGATAGAGTCTCACTCACTCTGCTCACTGTGTCACCTGGACTGGAGTACAGTGATGCTCTCAGCTCACTGCAACCACCGCCTCTTCCGGGCTCAAAAGATTCTCCTGCCTCAGCTTCCCAAGTAGCTGGGATTATAGGTATCCACCACCATTCCTGGCTCATTTTTGTATTTCTAGTAGAGACGGGGTTTCACCATGTTGGCCAGGCTGGTTTCAAACTCCTGGCCTCAAGTGATCCGCCCACCTCAGCCTAGCCTGTGTATCTTTTTCAGATTAGATTTTACAGTAGGACATCTTCAACTCTTTTTTGTTGTTGTTGTCCTCTTGAAATTCCTACGGTTGTTCTAGTTAACCCATCTTCTCAGCTCTGATTTCTGACCATGCTGTTCTCATTTACAAATACATATGATATGACATGTTCAGATTCTCGTGATTATCCAAGAAGGCTTCAGGATGTCCTCAGAAAGAGAAAATGGGAAATCCACGAGCGGATGTGTTTATCAGCACATTCCAAAGCAATGGTTTAGCAAAGCTCAGGGAAATGCCGGGAGGGACCCAGGAGAACTGGAACCTCCAGAAAAAGTTGCAAGTCTCAAGAGGATTACACTACTTACCGGTCCCCCAGGAAACTGTCAGAAGCAGTAGATACAAGTAACACTGGGCAAGTCTTTGTCAAATATAAAGCCTGTCACTTCTACAGAATTTAGGTGTGTGAGATGGAAGCTTATGTAGCTTAAAAAAAAGAAAAATTAAATAGGTTAATTTTACTAATTTTATAATTTGCATGTGAGCACATTGCCTGGGTCTCTCCAGTGCCATGGAGTGGGCTCCTACAAGTGAGGGGCCATCTTAAACTTGATTGGCTTCATGGGAAATCTGCTGCAACCCCCAGGTTGGGAGGACTCAGCAGGCGTTGCACTCAGAAGTGGATGGGACTTGTCAGAACACCACTTTGTGCAGCCAAAATTTTGGATGACCATTTTCATCGGTGATAAATTTTAAATTGGGGAACTTGGACATGTTAAGACTGAGGTTGATGGAGTTTTATTATTGTGTTCATTCACTGAGTACCTACTGCTTATGCAGAGTATTCCTGGGGATACTGATAGGGACAAAGACAAAGTCTTGTCCTCATGGATGTAAGAGGATAATAAGGCATATGGCAACAAATAAAGCAGAGGAGGAGATGGGAATGGGAATGGTAGGGCCATCCTCTGTGGACCATGTTGATACAATGGCTCAGTGGTGAATCCCTGGGGATGATGGCGGATTGGCCATGATGAGACATATCTTCAAGTTCTATCTTTGTCACTATCTAGATATATTGCCCTAGAGATAGTCACATATGTCAACTCCCTGGGTCATAAAATCCTCAGCAGTAAAAATGGTTCTCTGGCTCTTACTTGGGGTTAATAAACCCTGACATTTTGTTTTCTCTCAATGCTTCCATCCATATCTGCCTCTCACCATCAGAGATGTAGACAATAGATTTGACTTTATATTTTATGAAACATCTTGAATACTCTGGACACTAAGGGAATTTGGGTGTCATTCCTGGGTAGAGTTAGATGAGGGTAGTGAAGCATGTGTCTAGCGGATTTTCACTTCTTAACACCTTTCTGTGTTGGAACTATTTTAATGGAGGTTGATAAAGGAGATGCTGACTGGGGAGACTGTCCGTTTGTTGGTCCTTTATATCAAAGAAAAGGTATCTAAGTGGCTGTTCTCTCTTGGATTCTGTTTCTCTTTACTAAACACCTAGAGTGCATCCCACAGGACTCAATCTTTGCATTTGCTAACAAAGACATTAACAAAATTATAAAAAGATAGAAAGCATATGTATCAAAACTGGCTATTTAATAGCAAATCTGGACCTTTTGGAGATTCATGAAAGCATTGTTAAAATAATACTGTTACTTTGATATGTGTAATTTCTGTGATACTTCACTTTTATGAAGAACAATATACAGTCCAAATATAAAGAATTAAAAATTGACACATATTAAACCATTTGAACTCCTCAACTTAGATACAGCAAAATTATAAAGACTTGTCCATTTTAAAATTATTTTCATTACTTTAGACTGGAATTATGGCAAATAGTTGTTAGTTTAAACATTTGCTGCATTTTTGTGATATTTTGCTTGATCTAGTTAAATTTGTTTCCTCTATTACACAATAATTTCCATATAATTGTTCCTTTTTTTTTTTTTTTTTTTTTTTTGAGACGGAGTTTTGCTCTTGTCACCCAGGCTGGAGTGCAGTGGCACAATCTCAGCTCAGTGCAACCTCTGCCCCCCGGGTTCAGGCAATTCTCCTGCCTCAGCCTCCTGAGTAGCTGGGATTACAAGCACCTGCCACCACGTCCAGCTAATTTTTGTATTTTTAGTAGAGACGGGATTTCACTATGTTGGTCAGGCTTGTCTCAAACTCCTGACCTCAGGTGATCCACCCACCTCGGCCTCCCAAAGTGCTGGGATTACAGGTATGATCCACTGCACCAAGCCAATTGTTCTATTTTAATATATCATATTGGTCCACTTTAGAGGCATAGAAATTATTTTCCACTATGAAGATTAGTTCATCCAGGAAGCATTATTTTAATTGTTTTGTCTATCAATTTATAATATTTGTACAGTTTATCAATTTATAACATTTATTAATTTATAACATACATATCATTTAATAAACTCACTGGATTTCAAATGCTTTGTGAAGATGGGAAGTTCTGATGATATTATTTGCCCCTAATGAGATGCCCGAACTGCATAGATCATGTCAGGGTGTTGAAATGAGATATAATTAAAAGGTATAGCTTTAAGATGCTTTTCTGGATCAAGAGTATAATGAGGGGATTTGGGTCATTTTTGTCCTCTGTCAGTCACCCTAATGAAGTCTCAGGTCTTTTCTTAAGGAAACTGAACGTAGGAACTGCACTTGCTTACTGCTTGTAGCTAAGAGGAAAAATGTCTCTAAAATAGCTTCTAAGCTGGCAATATACTCAACTCACTCAAAAGCTAAGAGTTCACTTTTTTTACATAAAGATTCCAAAATTACCGCAGACATACTCTTCAAAGCAATGTGGATTTGTGGGAATTGTTTGAAAGCTCTCAAGTTATTCTCAAGTGTTAGTGCAACTTGCTGTATATTTTGCCTGCTCTTTTCTATCATCCTTTGAATTGCGGTGACAGTGAATTGCTTCTCTCCTAGCCTACTTGTGTTAGCCCTTTCTTAGAATTTCCATCTGGATTGTGTTATTGGGAAATCAATATTGTGGAGATGAGGGTTCTAAGTCAGAAACAGAAAGACTTGTTCTGAATGCCTTCTTCCTTGGTGGTGATGGTTTTGTGCTTATTTATTTATAAGCACATAACCTATCTCACTGGTTCTCACCTCAGGGGCAGTTCCTGTCCCTGGGGAGCATTTGGCAATGTTTTGAGACATTTTGGGCTTTCACGCCTGAGGATGAAAGTGCTACTAGCATCTTGTGGGTAGAGGCCAGGGAAGTTGCTAACATCCTCCAATGCACAGAACTGCCCCCCATAACAAAGGCTTATCCAACCCTGGGTGTCAGTAGCACGGAGGCTGAGACACCCTGCATATCCAAGATGAATAGTACATTCCTACTTTCAATAGTAGACAACACGTTCTATGACAAATTGTACCCCTAACAAGGATCAAAATTCTCATAAGGGTAAATGCTTAGATATACTTAGATATATATTCTTGCCTCTTTTGAAAAAATTAATTATGGGGAGTTTGAAAACAAGCGATCTACTTTGCAGAATCAGATGGAAGGATCTTTCTGGGACTCCACTGTGCAGAGAAACTGAGAATTCTTTATTCGCTGTGCAAGGGGTAGACTGGTTTGGTAAATTTGCCAGTATAGGTTGGTATGTGTGAGCACATGGCTTTGGGATTAAGGCTGTCGACAAAGCTGAAATTCTGTTACAGACATTTCTCATGAAGTGTTGTAGCCACCAGTCTTCTTATCTACCGAGATGATTTTTGCCCTGAAGGATTCAGTGGAATTTTTGCCATGGGGTTTCTAATCTTCTTAGATAAGTTTATTACTGAGGAATTCATCTGTATATCGCACTCCTCACCCCCAGCCCCCCCCAAAATCTTCTTGTATCAGAGGAAAGACTTATGAAAAACTGTATTGGGTGGACCCAACTGTGTGGACTCAGACAGGGTTTGAGCTCACGTTTCTTCTCTTAGAAGTGAAAGTTGGGCTTCAGAGTTAATTGAAACAGGCCAGGTGTGGGGGCTCCTACTTGTAATCTCAGTACTTTGGGAGTTGGAGGTGGGCAGATTGCTTGAGCCTAGGAGTTTGAGGCAGCTGGGCAATGTGGTAAAACCTCATCTCTACCACAAGTACAAGAAAATTAGCCAGGTATGGTGGCCTGCACCTGTTGTCTCAGTTACTCGGGAGGCTGAGGTGGCAGAATCGCTTGAGCCTGGGAGGTTGATTCTACAGTGAGCCGAGATTGCACCACTGAACTCCAGCCTGGGTGGCAGGAGTGAAACTCTGTCTCAAAACAAAACTAAATTAAACAAAAAATAAAAATAAATGGAAACAAAAGCAACAACAACAAATCTTAAAGAGAACACATTCAGAAGAATAGTGGAGAAATATGAAGAGGAGAAGTAATAAGTAAAAACACAAAGTCCAGGCAGGTAAATCTACTGCTGTGTTAGGCTAGCATATTTACTGAAATTAGGTTGACCGAAAGGTGCATGTGTTACATGAGAAGTATTTCTTCAGAAAGGCAGTTGAGAATCTTCATCAATTCACATCCTGCCGACACCTGCAGAAAGCTCTTTGGTTCCTCTTTCTGCTTAGACATGGCCATTTACCCTCCTGCTGGACATCAGGGTGCCTGGACTCACTTCGTGGATGTTGCATGAAAGAAAGGAAGCAGCATTAACATGAAAGAGGAAGAAAAAATTAACATGAAAGTGGAAGCATCTCCTAGCTTCTCCTTCTTTCTGCCTCAGTGCTTCTCCCTGGAGGATCTTTGAGCTGCCTATTGAGGGGCATGTGTTTGCATCTGAGTCCTTTTACAGTAAAAGCATTGCATTTTGAAATTACACGTGGGAAAACCCATCTAATATAATGTTAAGGTTTGTAAACCAATAAGTGTCGGAGACAGGTCTCAATCAATGTTGAGATTTCTTTTGCCAAAGTTAAGGATCGATGCCTATGACACAGCCTCAGGAGGTCCTGAGAACATGTGCCCAAGGTGGCTGGGTTGCAGCAATACATTTTTAGGAAAAAGAAGTTACAAGCAAAGATATAAATGAATACATGGAAGATATACATTGGTTCGGCCTAAAAGGCAGGACATTTCAAAGCAGAGAGCTTCCAGGTCATAGGTAGGTTCAAAGATTTCCTGATTGGCAATTGGTTGAAAGAGTTAAGCTCTCCCTGAAGTGTTGAAGTCAACAGAAAGAAATGCTTGGGTTAAGGTAAGGACAATGGGGTTGAAGAAGCCAAGGTTCTTGTCATGTAGGTGATGCCTCCAGGTAGTAGGCTTCAGAGAGAATGGATGGTAAATATCTCTTGTTGGACCTTAAAAGGTGACAGATGCTCTGGAAAAGAATAAGCGAAGGAGATTCTCTACAGAGTGCAAATTTTCCCCACAAGAGATGGCTTTGCAAGGCCATTCCAGAATATGTCAAAGAAATATAAATATATTTGGGGTAAAATACTTTTGTTTTTTTCAGGGACTGCCATCTGTCATGTGATGCTATACTAGAGTCAGGTTGAAGTTGGGTATCTTATTGTCAGTCTTAAGATCTCTATGTTAATGTGAATGCTGGTCAGTTTTGCCTAAACGCCAAAGGAAGGAGGGTGTATGACACCTGTCTGACCCCTATTTTCTGTCATGGCTTGACTAGTTTTCCAGGTTTATTTGGGAACCCCTTAGCCAAGATGGGGTCCATTGAGTTGGTTGGGGGGCTTAGTACTTTATTACTTTATTTTTACTTTACTGGCTGAATGGTCCTCTGCATAACAGTATTTTTGTCAACCTAAATCTTAAACATAATTATGTCAATAAAAAGAGTCACATTCTGTAAAATATTTTAAAAGGTTTATTCTGAGCCAAATATGAGTGACCATGGCCCGTGACACAACCCTCTGGAGGTTTTGCGAATATGTGCCCAAGGTGGTCGGGGTGCAGCTTTCTTTTTTTTTTTTTGAGACGGAGTTTCGCTCTTGTTGCCCAAGCTGGAGTACAGTGGTGCGATCTTGGCTCACTGCAACTTCTGCCTCCCGGGTTCAAGTGATTCTAGTAGCTGGTATTACAGGCCTGTGCCACGACGCCCAGCTAATTTCTTGTATTTTTAGTAGAAACAGGGTTTCACCATGTTAGCAAGGCTGGTCTCGAACTCCTGACCTCAGGTGATCCGCCCACCTCCGCCTCCCAAAGTGCTGGGATTACAGGCGTGAGCCACCACTCCCTGCGGCTTTATACATTTTAGGGAGGCATGAGACATCAATTAAATACATTTGAGAAATACATTTAATTTGGTTCAGAAAGGGAGGACAGCTCACAGTGGGGGGTGGGGAGGGGCTAAGAGGGCCTTTTAGGCTATAGGTAAATGTAAACATTTTGTGATTGACAATTGGTTGAGTTTTTGTCTAAGGACCTGGGATCAATAGAAAGGAAATGTTCAGGTTAAGATAGAAGACTATGGAGACCAAGGTTCTTTTGAAGTCTCATAGTGGCTGCCCTTAGAGACAATAGATGACAAATGTTTCCTATTCAGACCTTTAAAACGTGGTAGACTGGAAGCAAAAGGTCTAGCTATGTTAATAGGGATTCTTTACTGATGTGCATTTTCCCTGACAAAGGATGGCTTGTAGGGCCATTTCAAAATGTAACAAAAAATATGTTTTGGGGGGAAAATATTTTGATTTTCTTCCTTGTCTTGTAATGTTATGCCAGAGTAAGGTTGGGAAGTAAGTCACCATATATAGAGTTAAATAAAACCCGTCTGTTGAGAACTTACGGTTTATAAGGCCCTAGACCCCTTAGAAAGGAATTTGGGCAACATTAAAAAATCAGAGCTTAGTCCTCAAGTAGAATGGAACAACGGCATAATGCAGAATGAAAGGACCCAATTTATTACTGCAACACATGATTTATACTGAAAATTTTAGTCACCAGTATCTTTAAATGATAGATTATTTTGTTAAATTGACATTTTAAAAGGGTACATGATTCTGAGTTGCAAACACCTCTATTATATTCAATATAAAGACCTTCTCTATATGCATTATTAAGAGTTCATTGAGTGCCAATTGTTGCATTGGTATGTCTCTAAGTTATTAATTTTTCAAGAGGTCATTTTTCTCTAGGTTATCAAAACCTAGAAAAAATGTGTTTCAATTGTCTCATAAAGCTTAAGATAATGTAATTGTTGTCTAACATTTTTGAGAATTATTGCTTTGGAATGGTAATTTTGCATGAAAAATTATTATTCAAAAATTAACATGAAAGAGGAAGCATTGAAAATTTTTTATAAAGTTTCCCATTTTTATGTGTTCAGGATCTATTCTCAGACTTCACGTAATTTAAAGTAATTGCTGCTATTTGGCTCATGACTCTCAAATTTAGCCTGCATTAGGATCACCGGTGCCCATAGATGTATTTTTCTGGCTGCAACTTCAAACCTACTCAGTCCTAATCTTGGTGAAGTGTGGGTGAGGGGGAGAACCAAACCCACAGTTTACTGATCCGCACGCTTAAGTTCATTGAATGGAATAGATGTGTTTGACAGTATAAATCTATTTAAAATGGAATAGTTATAAATGATAGAATCATACAGCATGTGATGTTTTTATGTGGCTTTTTTTACTTAGCATAGTATTATTAAGGCCCATTGATGCTGTAACATGCTTTAGTATTCCATTTCTTTTCATTGCCAAATAATATTTCCATGTATTTTTTAAATTTTATTCATTCATATGTCAGTAATTAGACATGAAATTTGTCTCTAATTTTTAGCTATTGTGAGTAATTCTGTAATGAACATTTGTGTACAAGTTTTGGTGGTATGGATATAATTATAAATATATTGTATTTATTTTATTCTGAAATTTTTATACATAAAACTTTACTAGTTTACTCTGAAAATACATTATAATATTAAAATAAACTCTGTATTTCTTCCTTTGCCCCCTATTGCAAACCCCTGATCTAATAAAACTAAAATCCCTGACAAAAGGGGGAAAAAAAAACCAAAGTGCAGAATGGATGCCTATCTGGAACTCTAAGCATTAACCTTAAATCAGTTTTGGGGAATTTGATGAATACTTAAAAAGATGAGCAAACTACCTAAACACCACACAATTTTAAATCATGATCTTGGAATGACATTTACTTTCATGCGCTGAACTGACTATGGTGTGTATTTAGTGCTTGACTTAATATTCCCATGGGCTTAAGAAATCCATGAGAACTTCCAATAAGATAGCCTTTGTGTTTGTGTATGTATGCACACCAGTGTAATTTGCATTTCCATCTGTTGATGTGCAGGTCTTGAATTTTTTGAGTGTGATAGTATAATGGAGTAATGGTGACAATTGTTAAAGAGGCTGATTTCTGCAATGGATACTATTTTTCTTTTTAAAATGTTGATAGAATTATATACACTTTGCTGAAGAAAAAAGGATCATAGAAATAATAGTTTAATGAGAAGATGAATATGAGGAATGCTATTTTATATCATGTGATATCTCCTTTTCCCTCTTTCTGCACATCTGATTATTCCCTCCTTTACCAAGGGTGAGCTAGGTAGTTGGCAATTTATGCTTTTGTTTCTTTGTGCTCTCTGCATGTGCATGCACGTGTGTGTCTGTTTGCATCTGATTATTTTTACAATGACTACAGATTCATGAAGTATGTTATTTTTTATTGCTTTCTCCCTTGTGATATTCCTTACTTTTCTGGATACTCCATATGTCTGACTGACCTACTTATTTATCATTTCCTACTAATTTTCTCATCATTTTAAAAGGCTTATTCTTCTTGCATATGAGCTGACCTGAGAAAGTAATATCTATTCTTAGAGAATTGACACAGAACAAAGTATAATTCTGTTACAATGAGAAAACATTGATGCGTAGGTTGTAATTATATTAGAAAACCAACTCTACTTTTGAACTGCTAACTTTGGCTATATTCACTAGTTTGAGTTTTTAGGGACAGTCCCTCTCCGTTGGTTCCTTTCCAGAGTAGATATTGTATCTATGACTTGTAGAAATAATTAATATTAATCATGTCTTGTAAAGCTTTTCTACATAGAGGCTTTATTTAAATAGAATGCACTCTTTATTGGCCTTGACTAGTAAATTTCGCCCAATTATAGTAACAAGGTTTCTGTATTGGGAAGAATTAATTTTAAAATTCTATGATTATATTACAAGAGGAAAAAAAGAAATGTGATCTTTCCAACACTTCTTTTTATACAGGTTTATTTTCTTAATAAAAAGTCTGAGCTAGAAAGGGTCTGCTTTTTTTTCTCTCTTTAGAGCAACAAGTTGAGGCCTCAGCCTATAAGAAAGGAAAAGCTCCCTGTCTCACGGCTCAATCGAATTGATTCGGTGGGGCCATCAGTGTGGTAGGCAGTGGATTTACATTTGCCTGATAGTCTGTCAAGCGGCAGAAGGGAATTTGCTTGCCACTATGAAGGTGGTTTTCTGAAACTGTCTCCTCTTCCCGCTTCCCTTCCTCTCCCTCCCCCTTGTTAGGAAGATCATGGCGTGAAGACAAACAGATGCCTGCTGCCAAAATGCGCTACTTAACCTGACCCTCAACCAGGCCCACAAAGGAGGGCTTTGAGATCCCTTGAGAGGCAGCCCCTGCATTTTATCACGCCGTGAAATTTGGAGTGAAAGCCCCATGCCTCTGACTGTTTAGCCATGAGGGATATGGTGATGATGGTGCCCGGAGGGGACTGAGAAGCCAGCGAGAAAAAACACAAAGTAACAGCAGGGACAAAGGCGGCCTCCCCCAACTGCCCTGCTTTGATTGTTAGGTGGTCTATAAACTCCGAGAAATAGTGCGCCTAGGGCACAAGAGCGTTTTGTTGTCACTCGTTCATTTAGTCTTCTGGGTGGGGACGCAGTGGAGGCAGTGATCTAGACCTTTCTGAGCTAGAGGGGTCACTGATTTTGCTCATTAGCAAAAAGCAACAGCAAGTACATTTCCCAAAGAAAGAGAAGCTTATCACTTCATGGGAAGGACTTGCCTTGTCTTACAGATGTGAACTTTCCAAAAATATTTAGTTCACTCTATTTCCACCAGAAGATGCCATTCTGATATTTTATTTTTGCCTTGCATTCTCTTTGTAATATAGTCTTTGCATATTAGTCAATCACATTTCCTATTGAAAATGAGTAAGTTGGGTGTGAGTTTCTTGTTTTTCTATAAATATAAAGACATTTCTGTTATATTAAAGAAGCGGAAGGGAAGCATTCTGTAAATTATAAAAGTGCATTCAGTGACATTAGAAATAAAGCAAATCTGTTTCCCTTTGTTATCAACAGCATCTTGGTGAAACAGTTTTCTGAGGATACAGGCTATTTAAGCTACCCTTACGAATTGATACATGTATAACAATCTGAGTTGGGAAGATACCGATAAAACTTGGAAAAAAGTGCCCTTTACTTTTCCTTCTGTGTGTTCTTGTCCAGTTAAACTGTTAAATGTAGCGTTTTCTAAGGATAGTGTATTTGAGGATACAATGTATTTAAGTTCCTCCTATGAACTGATACATGTATAACAATCTGAATGAGTTGGGGAAGAAACTAACAAAACTTGGAAAAAAGTATCTTTTACTCTTCCTTCTGTGTGTTCTTGTCCAGTTAAGCTGTTAAATGTAGGGGCATTAAATCACATTAAGCTGCCTATTCAAATTTGTGGAATTTGTACACTTTATCTAAAATCTCCAAAATGATTTCATGTGTGAGTGAGATTCTTAAGCTCCCCACAAGTGGAAGAAAGCAGGCATTAATGGTATTATCTATGTCATAAATATCACATGTCTGTTATAATAAAGATGTTTTTATATAAGTTATTTTCAGGTGCATTAGAATTTCACTTAGGGAATCTTATCATTTGATAAAGCAAACCTTTGAGTGCTGTCTTTTTGAGGTTACTAAATTCTAGTTTTGCCAATGATATTCATGCTTTTGGGACAGGAAAGCTAGGTTCTTTCTCTCTGAAAAGGAAACATACGTTTCTTTTTTCCTTTTTTTTTTCTTTTCTTTTTTTGAGACGGAGTTTTGCTCTGTTGCCCAGGCTGGAGTGCAGTGGTGCGATCTCGGCTCACTACAACCTCCGCCTCCCGGGTTCAAGCAATTCTCCTGCCTCAGCCTCCAGTGTAGCTAGGATTATAGGCACGTGCTACCATGCCCAGTTAATTTTTGTATTTTTAGTAGAGACAGGGTTTCACCATGTTGGTCAGGCTGGTCTCAAACTCCTGACTTCGTGATCTGCCTGCCTCGGCCTCCCAAATTGCTGGGATTACAGGCATGAGCCACCGCACCTGACCCAAAAACGTACATTTCTTCAATAAGAGTCATTTTCTTTTGTTTGTTCTACTGGTATACTTCTAAAGCCTGCTATACTTCTAAAAACATACTCACCAGTCACTCTAAGCATTGCTAAGATCCAAGCTCCCACTTGCCCCAAAGCTAAAGTTTACTCTGAATAGCTGTGAATTATAGATGATTTGTCTTTGATCTTGGAACACAGCAGAAAACTCTGGAGTGCCTCTGTGTTGCTGAAATTTAGTTTTATTTTCATGCTTAAAAAGATCAAATCTGGCCAGGCGTGGTGGCTCACACCTGTAATTCCAGCACTTTGGGAGCCCGAGGTGGGTGGAGCACGAGGTAAGGAGTTTAAAACCAGCCTGACCAACATAATGAAACCCTGTCTCTCCTAAAAATACAAAAATTAGCCGGGCGTGATGGCACATGCCTGTAATCCCAGCTACTCAGGAGGCTGAGGCAGGAGAATCGCTTAAACCCAGGAGGCAGAGGTCACAGTGAGCCGAGATCGTGCCACTGCACTCCGCCTGGGCAGCAGAGTGAGACTCCATCTCAAAACAAAAACAAAAACAAAGATCAAATCTATTTGGAACATAGTCTTCTCCCATCCCACTTGCTTTTGTCTGATTAATCCTACCCATTTTTTGCTTTCTGCTCTTTGCCCAGGGAATTTGGCATAGCTGTCACTTGGGTTAGGTTCTCCCCATCTGCACTTCTGTACACCTTTTTCTCATGGCTTTGATCCCACTGTATTGTAATGGTTTAATTTTGTTCTCTATCATACTCTAAGGTCAAAGCAGGCAGACTGTGTGTTTGATGCATCCACATGCTCCCAATAGCTCCTGGACTGCCCAACACATAGATGCGAATCAATAAGTATATATACAGAGAAGGAAGAAGGTTACAAAGTAAAGGAAGACTCTTGAAAGATTAGAAATGAATATTGGTGACACAATAGATCATCAGAGAAGCTGTGGCTACATTCTTTGCTTTTGTTGTTGTTGTTGTTGTTTTTTAAGAGATGAGGTTTCACCATGGCCAGGATGGTCTTGATCTCCTGACCTCATGATCCACCTGCCTTGGCCTCCCAAAGTGCTGGGATTACAGGCATGAGCCACCGTGCCCAGCCCATTCTTTGCATTTTTTTATGTCACAAGGGTTAAAAAATTTCAATGCACAGGTAACATCTTAGTGGCTTGCATCAGGTAGTCTCAATGAAGAAAACAAACTACTTTAAGTACATAAACTGGAAGGAATTTAATACAGGGGATTAGATACTTCTAAAATGATTAGAGGTGTTGAAGGAATGGGTTGTAGACTCAGCCTCCAAAAATGACTCTAAAACAGTAGAGAGCTGACTCTCCTGCTTGCTCTGAGCCCTCTCTGGAGTAACAATGTCAGAGTCAAGAGACATCCCCTGATGAAGCCTCTACAGGAAGCTGGAGAATGAAGACTTAAAGACTGCAGCAGAAAACCTTCACACTTCCACAGGGGTTCTAAACCACAGAAATAGTGAACAAGGCACAAGTAAGAAAATACCTTCTGCTTTCTTTTTGCCTTCAAATGCTGCATAAATGTATTGATGAGCATAACCTAATTGAATTCAGAATTTTAGTGGCATGGTCATCTGGGAAATGCAGTTTGTACTTCCTCTCCCACTAGAAGGTGAGTATGATGGATGTTGAATGCATACTTTTGTATTTTCCTTTAACTTTCTCAGTTTCTTCTCTCCAATATGGTAGCCACCAGCCACATACAGCTCTACAGATTTAAATTTATTAAAATTAAATACTTCATCTTTCAGTCTCATTGGCTACATTTCAAGTGCTCAATAGCCCCATGTGGCTGCTGGCTGCCATACTGGATGGTGTATATATAGAACAACTCCATTTTTGCATTATGTTGGACACCACTGCTCTAGATTATGTGAGCTTTTTTCTTTGCATTTTTTTTGGTTCAGCAGAGCAACTGATGAATAAATGGGCAAAGGGATCATGAAGGGAAGCTTAGAGTTAATCAAAACAGTTTTCAGTTAGCTAAGTTTTGAAATGCAAAACAACAGGAGAAGACCTTTGGTTGAGTCCTTAAATGAGTATTTCAGTAAAGGGAATAACAAGGGAAAACAAGCATAAGAAATTGACATTTGCATTGCCTATAGTATAAAGGAGGCTCTTCTAAACCCTGTGCAAAATCTCTTGAACGACTGTGATAGTTAAACAAACCTTCATGAGCCAAACTTACTGAGTTAGTGCTTGCTGCTCATTTTGATTGGGTTCACAAGTAGCTTTTATTGTTATTGTATTATGATGGAATTCCATTGGCCACAAGAACCTCAACATCACTCTTTTTGGGGTGAAGAGAGAATAAAATTAAATATCCAAGTGAGGTTATACAAATTTCAAGTTTGGGTTAAAGGCCAAACAGGTTCTATTATAAATGGAGTTTTCCATCCATAAGTAACATACATTCTCTACCATGGTGTTTCCTTTTAAGCTTCTGAAAAGTTATGAATATGATGTCTAACTCATGAATCTGGAGCAGACCTACCACATAATGCCAAATTGAATGGGTTTGCTCAGGGATGCACTAATGTCTTAGAGGAGCTTTCATGTTGACAAAGCTGGGGTGATTTGATCTGGCAAGGGAGACAGGAAACATGAAAGTCCTCATGAGATTTGGCTCCCTGGTCTTTTCAAGAGCACACCATGCCTTCCTTGACTTTGACATATCAGACAACCAAGCCACACAGATAGATATTAAGCTGTCAGTGTTACAAACTCCTTCTATCAGAAGAGGATTAGTGTTGACACTGTTGCTGATTGGTCTCACTGCAAAGACATGCTTCATTTTAGGTTCTGTCTTAGAACCTACTCTAATCACTCACCTCTCAGACAAAGAGAAGCATTTCTTGGAAATAATAAGCTGACAGCATATAGTTGCCCATGGCATTCTTATATATTGTTGACATAAACAATCTTATTAAGCAAGAAGCAGATATTATAAATAAGACAGGCTTATAAGTAGCTCTGTGAGATTTAACATAGGGACAAAGAGCAAAATCCCATTCCTCCTGTGATGTGTGCCGCATTTTATAAGGTTATTAGCACAGGAAAAAGGACACCAGGCCACCCAACTTGGGAATACGATTGACATGGTTCTCCAGATCTACCAACCAAATGTTTTCTTAGGAGATGTGTGTTGTCAAGAAAATGTGTAGAAAAAAATATATGTACAGAGATAAGGATCAGAGCTAGATGTGCATAAGCTTTTAAACATAGCACCAAGTGAGGGAAATCCTAATCTCCATTCAACTTGTCACAGAGGAGGTTTTTTTTTTAACCTTGCAGCACAGTGATGTCAGAATCATGCTGTGCAGATTCAATTCTGACTTTCACTGGGGAGAGGGGCCTGGCTGTTTAAGCCCTTGGAATGCTGTGACTGGTGATTCCAGTTGAGTCATGCAAAATCCGATCTAATAAACACTTGAGATTCTGGATGCACAACACGGGTCCCCTTAATTCAGCCTGTAAAAGCTGGCTAATGGCTCTGTCAGGACTCTTGAGTTATTTTGATTACCTGGGGGTCAGTGTTGGAGAAAGCTGAGCAGTGGATTTGATAGGCTGCCAAAGGATACAGATGCCCTATAATCAGATTATAATTTTTAAAAATTGTGTGTGTGTGTTCCACTTTGGGTTGGAAATTACATGTACAGATATTTTCTAGCCCTTGCTGATTTTTGAGAAGTTTGATTAAATATACATTTTTATTTTCACAGAGAAAAAATCTGTCTTGTTATGTATATCATTTTATTAAGCTGTGTGTGCACCAGTAAATTTCCCACTGAGGGTGAGTTTTTTGTGTCTTTAGTAAAATGTTCATGTGAGGATGTAAGCTTCCTCCTATGAGGAAAGGGCACCTGCCCCCTCCTTTTCTGCTCTGTCTTGGCCAAACACCAACATCAGTTTTCCCTCATTGGGCTTTTAATAAACACAGACTGATTCTGCTGATTTTAGAATTCATGTGTCAGTGTACCCAGGGAGTGAACATACTACTGAAAACTCATACTTACCTAGGACATGCCATGCAGTAGTTTGCAACTGCAAAAGAAGTAGGTTCTATCCATTTCCTATCTTCCTTGTGAGGAACATTTTGCTTGGATGTTATAAGAAGGATTTATCTATATAAAGCAGGGAGAGACAAAGAGGGTCCAAGAGGCAATCGAACCATAGTGCTGAGTGACCTCGTTTCCTGTGTTTTGTAATTAGAAGTGAAGATAGAGACGCAGAACAATTGGGATCCCTACAGAGTCACCTTGGAGCTTACCTGGGACTTCCAAGATGACTGAGGTTATGCTGGGTCGTCTACTTTAGGGTTTCTGAGGCTGTGGTTAAACCACCAGTTTATACAGCCTATTAGAACTGACTTTACAGAACCTAAAAGATTCTAGGTTTTGTCTTTTCTTAAACAGTTCCTTGGGAAGACATACATCTAGTTGGTATGAGGTTTCAGATCTGAAGCATTTGTCTTTAAATCTGTTTATTCCTATAGGGCCATTGATAGGAACTTAATTTTTTTAATACTCTTTGCCCATAGATTTATATCCGTAATAGCTCTTTAATAATGCCAGCTAGAGAAAACTTGTAATTTGAGATTTTAAATAATTTTAAGATTATTTAATGAGTTTGCTTTTTTTAATTTTAACTTTAAAACACACTATGAAAGTTATGAGAACAGTGCACAGAACTTCCATATACTTATCATCTAAGTCGGTATCGCAAGCTCTCTGTCAAAGAGGGACACTTTGCTGGCTTGGTCATCCGTCGCAACTACTCAACTCTGCTGCTGGAGTGCAAAAGCAGCCACGGGCAATATGCAAAGAAACAGGCATGGCTTTGTTCCAATAAGACTTTATTTACGAAAACATTTAGTCCCTGGTTTCTAGTTGCTTAACCCAATATAGACTTACCAGTTGTTACCTTTTTTCCTTTTCTTTCTTTTCTTCTCTTTTTTGCTATATTTGCTTCATCCTATTCTCTCTCTAGATATACATATATGTGTATATATACAAACGTATAACGTATACTTATATACTACGTGTATATAAACATTCGCATACTCTTGTAATGATTTTTTTTCCAACTATTTGAAAAGAAGTTGCAGCCATCATGATTCTTTACCTCCGAGTAATTAAGCATGCAGTCTTAAGAACAAGTGCATTCTCTTAGTAACTATTAAGAGAATGGATTATCAAATGTAGGTGATAACACTGATATAATACCAACATCATTTGATAATAAAATTATCAAATGTAGATGATTTAACATTGATGTAATACCAACATCTGATCTATGGTCCATATTTAATTGTCCCGATAATGTACTTTATAGCCTTATTTTGTCTAATTCAGGACCCAGTTCATCGTTATACTTGGCATTTGGTCGTCATGTATCTTTAGTCTCCTTTGGTCTCAAACTGTTCCTCAGTCTTTCTTTGTCTTTCAGGACACTGATATTTTTGAAGACTAGGGGCTAATTGCTTCGTAGATTGTTTGCTATTTCCTCTTGGTTAGATTCAGGTTCTCTATATTGAGCCGGAATCCTGCCCCTGTGAGATGCTGAATCCTTGCTAGTGCATCCTGTCAGGAGACACATTACTTTTGTTCTGCTTTTTATCCACCATTCTTGGAGGCAATATCTTTGATCCCTTAGTTAATGTGCAGCTCTGCTAGTTTTCTACACTGGAAAGTTACTACTTTCTCTTCATAATTAATATCTTTTAAATTTGAGCAGTGACTATGGGAATACTATTTGAAGCTTCAATACTATACTAAAAATGCCATATTAGAAGATTGGGTTTGAAAAATAGGAATGCGAAGAAAGTGTGCTTTGTCTTCCAGATAACAGAATTCTATGACTTTGTCTTCTTCAAAAAACTTAACGATATGCATGATGGTATCATTTAAGTGAAAAAGAATTACACTGAGAGTATGGTTTTCTGATAATAACTACCTTGAGTAATTGCTTTCCTCTCATTTACTTATGTAGTTTCTAAACACTTCCCCCTGAAACTCAAAGGACTCCCTTTGTTGTGAAAAAGTAGTTATGATAAAATGAGGCCCGGGTTTCCTGATAAGCTTCCCGGTGAGAGAGTCATTACCCTTCGGATGTTTCAGAGCAAGTTGATTTGTGATGTGAACCGTCTCAGGCCTGATGCTGTTGTGCTGGGCTGGCATGCTAATCCTCTGTGGTTGAGGCTGCAATGATTGTTCAACTGCACTTCGGAGGGCTGTCTGCCAAAAGATTTCATTATTTTGGCAAGACACAGTGCACTTTTCGACACACAGGATTGTAACAATTTCTATACAGTACCAATTTAGAGCTGGAGGGAGGCCATGAATACTTCTAAAGGCAGTAGGATGCACATATTTTAGGAAATATATTTGGGGAGAAAAAAAAACAGCTTTCATCTAAAAAGCAGGTCTACGGCTTTTCAGAGACACTTGCTGCCATTATTTCAGAAAACAGAAATGGTCTTTGCAAACGTTTGTAGATAGCATTATTATATGATATGAATGTATACCCGTATAAAATAAAAAGTTGGAGGTTTTTGTTTGGTTGGTTGGTTGGTTGGTTTTTGTTGTTGTTGTTCGTTTTTTTTTTTTTTTTAAGAAAACCCCAAGTCATTCCTTATATCCAGGTAGTACTCCAGACAACATCAAATATAAAGCATTATTTGATTTTTTAATTATTCAACAAAAAATACTTTTGTGAAAGCGTACCATATGTCCTACAAAAGGTGCTGTGCTCTGGTCTCAGGACATCCCTTCTCATTCCACATTCTGGCCACACACAAGAATATTACCACCCCAGTCAATCTTAGCTTTTGGAAAAGTGGGCAAGAAATTTGGCACTTTAAAAACAATTATTAGAACATGCTTGAGAGACTGGAATTAAGAGAAATTTGAATTTCTTTTCCAGTTAAAAGGGAAAAACTAGTTAAGCATTAGGGAAATGTGAAAGAACTATAAAATAAAGTCTCCTTATTGGTTTCCTAGAAATGGAAGAGAACTAGATTCACTAAGTACCTACTGTGTGTAGGTACCTTAAAAGGTGGTCTTTATAAATTTCATTTGAAAAAAGTCCACGCGAGCAAATATTTTTTCACTCTTTTATGTATCAGAAACCTATAATTAGAGAGGTTAAAATAAAACCTGAATGGGAAAAAAATCATTTAGCATGACGTAGATGAGGGATTTTAGACCATGTAAGGAGCTTCTGGACATTGTCATGGCAGTAAACTGTCATGGCGCTGGTGGGAGTATCTTTTAGCATGCTAATGCATTATAATGAGTGCATAATGAGCACATGGTTTCATTTACCATCCTGGTTTTCGTGGGTTTTGACTGGCTTCTTTACTGCATCCTGTTTCATCAGTGGGGTCTTTGTGACCTGTATCTTGTGAAACCAGTCCTGCCGGCCTCCTATCTCATCCTGTGACTAAGAATGCCTAACCTCCTGATAATGCAGCCTAGCAGTTCTTGGCCTCATTTTACCCAGCCCCTGTTCAAGATAGAGTCCTTCAGGTTCTAACACCTCTGGCAGGGCTGCTGTCTTTTGATATACCTTTTTTTTTAAATTCCTTGGAGAAGTAGGAAGTTTTTTGTGTGAGAGAAAATGTGTCATTGTTTTCTCTCGCATCACTTTAGCTTTTGTTGAAATCTTTTTTTTTTTTCCTGGCCAGAGTGTTACAGAGAAGTAGACTTTTGGCAAACTTATTCTGCAAACATTTACTCAGATGATTGTACATAGGTTGTGCTTGTCAGAGAGATTTCATGGAGGATTATTAAAGAAAATGTTGGCTGTCATTAATGACCTTTTGAAAAATGTCTTTAGATACTGCTGATTACTAGTTATTGGAACTGAAGCAGGAATGCAGTTAAAATAGAGCTTTAAATGAATGACATATACCGATGCTAGACTTGGCAGAGCTTCTGGGTTAATAGCAAAACAAGTGTGTTATGCATTGCTTCGATTAGCATTCCAGAAATATGCCTGTTTTTGTACATGGTATTTGTTTTGTATAAGGTATTTGACTATTCCACAAGCTCTCAGGACCGTGGTTATATGGATGATGGAGATTTCAAAGGCTTGAGACGTTTTGTGCACTGATGTCTACAGTTCTGAAAATGTAACTGTGTACACATGTAGTAGCATATTTTCATAATTTATATTTGTAGCAATGAGAGAAAACAAAAATCACATGCTTATTTTGAGACATTGTTGGCCACATAGAATTTAACAGTTTCTTTATGGAATACATGTTTGTTGGCTATTTCTTGAGTGAAATGATAAAGACTTACCTTGTAAGTGGCAAGAGTGTCATGTATTCATTTCAAACAGTCTTGAGGAAGAATTAGGTCTTAGCATGCTTATTCAGTAACCACTAAACATTTTTGCCTTGGAGCAAATGTCTAAAAAAAATAAGTCACCAGAGCTCTGAGGACAATGCATTGATGTAGCTTCAGGAAACAAAAAACTAGCTCTTTAAGGAAATCATAAGTAAGTTAGATATGTGTTTAAATGTTCTGTTGCTATTAGAAAATTGTTTTCCGTTACAATTGCTATATTGGTGAAAAATTTGTTATTGAACATGTTATTGGGAGAAATGAGCACTGTAACTTGGGACAGGCTCATATATGTCTTAGAAAAGGATTATTAAAAGAGCTCAAGTTTTTTTTAATTAAAATAATTGAAAATAAATTGCTTTCATATGCAACATCACTGACTATGAAATCTAAAATATCCTTACGAGAAATATACGTCCTTAATGACACCTATATGAAGCAAGAAGAGACATTATTCCAGAGAGTAATGGTCTGGGGATTGTTCATGGGCAAAGATTCAGCTACTTGCAAGGTCTTTGTCATTTCACTCAAGAAACATTCAACAAGCGTTTATTCCATAAAGACACTGTTAAATGCAAACATCAAATTTGATGGCAGTTCTTTTTAACGTTTAGAAAGCATCAGAATTTTCTGTAGAACTTGTTAAAAGAGATTCCTGGGCCCTGATCCCAGAGACTCGGACTATAGGTTGAGAATGAGGCCCATGAGTTTTCATTTCACACAAATTCCAAGGAATGCCCATACTATCAGTCATTGATCACACTTTGAGCAGTATTGTCATAAAGAATTGACAGTTGGCACAGGGGCAGTTGATTTCATACATATCTTAGATTAAAAAATGGCAATGAATATTGAAAATTTCTTCATAGAGTCTTCCAGTGTATCTTCTAACTATGTATTTTAAAACATGGATGAGGTTATGAGAAAATAGAGTGAAAAAGTAGTGTTGGTTCACCAAATATCCTGAATTCTGCATTATATATATCTGAAATTTAACTGAGAATTTCCACTGTGATTGGAAAATTTATCAACAATGAAATAGAAATGATATAGATAAAATAATCATGAATGTATGAGAGCTAGGGCTATGCCTATATTTAGATGACTGACATCTGACTATATGTGACTATTAATGTTTACAACTTGCATTAAATATAATTTTGAGAATCAAGTTTCCATGCATGTAAATGTAACATTTTTTGTCAACCATGAGGCCTGGCTACTATCAATCAGGCACACATAGATATCCCATATATACACAAAGACTATATATACTTTAATTTTTATTTTTGAGACAGAGTTTCACTCTGTTGCCCAGGCTGAGTGCAGTGGCCCTATCTCAGCTCACTGCAACCTCCATCTCCCAGGTTCAAGTGATTCTCCTGCCTCAGCCTTCCAAGAAGCTGGGACTACAGGCAAGCACCACAATGCCAGGCTAATTTTTGTATTTTTTGGTAGAGACAGGGTTTCACTTTGTTGGCCAGCCTGGTCACGGACTCCTGACCTCAAGTGATCTGCCCACCTCAGCCTCCCAAAGTGCTGGGATTATAGGCTTGAGCCACCTCACTTGGCCTCAGACTATATATACTTTATATTTCATGTATATATATAATATATATACTATATATTAGTAATAAACTATATATTATATGTGTATATAATTTGTTTATTCAACAATCTTACTATGTATTATTACAATCATTCTTGAACAACGGAGTCTGGCTAGTGTCTTATTAGAATGTATATAGTAATAAGTTATATGCATGTACGTTTAAGAATACTTCATTTTCTGTTATGAAACTCTCATGTCAGAATCTAACAGATTTATTCAATGTATTTTAATGGAGTGAATAAACTGGATGTGTCTGAATGCTGTTGGATTCATTGATACAAGGACACACATTAACAATACATATGTGTTCATACATACATTTAATACAATGCATTTTCACTTACTTGTAAAAGAGTATACGAAAAATAGCCAAATGCTGCCAATCTAAAAGAAATGTAATATTAACTTTTATGAGAAAAAATTCCTCAGAAACAACAACCTTTAGAAAGTATTTCTTACTGAATAGAAAATATTTCTTACCCCAATTCCTCTGGCTGATGGTGACTATCATTGCTTTTCCTGTAAGTCACTGCCAGGCGGTAACATTTCCTTTTCAATTATGTTGAAATACATTTTTTGGTCACCATTCTGTAATGATGCTTTTGCTCAGATTTGTATTATACCCAGTTAAAAAGAGCAGCTGATTCTTTGGTTTGCTAAACTAACCAGAATAAAGGAGCATTGAAAAGCCACAATTACAGGTGAATTCTTTTTTCCTCTTGGCTTTGTTTTTTTGTTTCCATGTTTTATTTATTTTTATTGTTCCTTCCTTTCAGTGCCTGGAGCCCTGCAAGGAATCAGGGGACCTGAAGAAACACCAGTGCCAAAGCTTCTGTGAGGTAGGAGAACGTCAGTGGTACTTAAAACACTTGACCCAAATCTGACTATGTTTACATGGGGTCATGGGTATGAATGGGCCCTCTTATTCTTCAGCAGCTTGGGAAGATCATTTACTGCAGGTGTGTGTGGGTATATGTAAATTCACGTAAAAAATATAGAGCCTTCTTAAAACCTGGCTACCCACTCCTTGCATTATTGGCTAACCAAACCAAAAAAACAAAAAACAGAAAAGTTATGTGTGGATGGAAGACTAGAAGCTTTCTAAAGGTATAGTTTGTCACCACCCTGCCACCTTACATCATAGCTATTCTGAGTAGTTTTCACATGCTTTTGAAGTATTCATGCCATCTGGGAGAAGAGACTCATATTATTGCTCATGGTGTTTCTCAAATATTTTCATATCTTTATTCCTTCTCAGTGTTCCTCCCCATATCCTGGGCAGAATGCTTGCCTGCTTTTAACTGTACAGGAGAGAGGTATCTTACTTCACCTAACTATCAGTTAGATTAGCATTTATCTATTTATCTATTCATCTATTCATCCAGCCAGCGAGCCCGCCAGCAACCCAGTCGGCTAGCCAGCTGGCCATCCATCCATCCATCCATCCATCTATCCATCTACCCATCCATCCTTCCATCTATCTTCTATCTCTCCATCCATCCATCTATACATCCATCTATCCACCTATCCATCTATTTTCTATTTATCTATCTATATCTATTTATCTATCTGTTTATCCATCCATTCATCCATCCAGCCATCCATTCATCCATCCACTCTTGCATCCACCCATTCATCTCTCTATCTTCGTTATTAGGACAATGTATAATACTTTCCTAGAGGACCACTGTCTAAAATCACCAATACTGCAAAAAAGAGAAGACCTGTTTTACGGAACTGTTTTCCCCAGGGAATACAGGGGGCACAGGCCATATACCAGCATGGATTCTGCTGATAAGTAACCACAAAGATGCAAGGCCAGGCAGACTGCCTGGTTCCAAGGATTCCAAGGACAGTGGACTTGAGAAGTAGGAGAATCTGAAGGTTTAGGGGGAACAGTAGAGAATGAGTCAAAAGAGTCCACTTTGGCAGTCAGGAAAGCTCAGTTGAGGGTCTTGGCCAGAAGAGGTGCCCCCAACATCAGAATGAAATGATGTTATGGATTATCTTTAACAGAACTGAAAGAGAACTCTCCCAAGGATCCGAGAGACATTGATCTGGTCTTGATCCACTGAAGCAAATAAATGCTAGTGTAATCCCGTTGCCTGTGTTTCACTCTGGATCTTATTCTGAGAGGATGACTGCAGAATTAGGACAATAATGGCTTCATCAATGTGTATGGAGTATAAAATATCTTCATGGTCTTACTTGACCTTTCTCATACTCCTGTAGTTAAGCAAAGCAGATAGTAAGTCCCCCAAGGGTTACATGTGGAAGCCAGAAAGGACTGGGAAGTTGAGGCTCCTCAAATGAATGGCTTGTCTGCAGCCAACCCTCCAGGTAGAAAGGCTGAGTCTAAAACTCCTGTCTTCTGACCCCTCTCACTGATTGTCTAAGTGTTGTTCCTGGTCAACTCCATTTGGTCAGTCACCAGGGGTCATTGTGGGTTTGGGCCCCTTGAGACAGAAAAGATGCAGAAGAAATAAAACTGATGATTTGCTGCAAGGACTAGGAGAGTGATGCCATCTCATGGCGTTGTGTTCTGCTTTTACCTCTCTGTGTTCCTACTTTACCTATTTTAAAAAGATCTATTCATTCATTTATTCAACATGAACTTTTTGAATACCTGTAGTGTGTCCTGCAGTTTGGTAGAGATGTGGTAGTAAACAAATCACGCAAAAATTCCAGGGTTTCTGGGGCTTATTTTCTCCTGGATGAAAGAGCTCAGCTGTGAATGATGGGAACTTGATTCTAATCCTAACTGTAAAACCAATTTACTCTATAAATTTAGTTAAATCAATTAACCTGTGTCTTCAACTTCATTTTTCAAATAAGGGATTTATCCTACTGATCTTACACGGTGTTTGTTAAAATAGATAATGAATGTAAATGTACGGTACAAGAGCTTATCAAGCTGTACAAAAGTAACAGAATGATATTTCCTTTGTATTATGTGTTATAGGCTTGAGAATCACAGCTCTGTGAGGGATCTAAATCAACTATTGATTCTTAATTTTTACCCACATTGGTAATCCTTATCAACACAATTAGAGCACACTGTCTAGTGGAGTGACTGTTGTGCTCTTAACTTTAATTTTCTATTCTATTCCACACACAAACTATACATCTATAGGCATGAAAATAGATATTTATACAATCTTTTTTTTTTCCGGTTGCTCAGGCTGGAGTGCAGTGGTGCGATCACGGCTCATTGCACCCTCCGCCTCCTGGGTTCAAGTGATTCTCGTGCCTCAGTCTCCCAAATAACTGGAATTACAGGCATGCGCCACCATACTCAGCTGATTTTTGTATTTTTAGTACAGACAGGGGTTTTGCCATGTTAGTCAGGCAGCTCTCACACTCTTGGCCTCAAGTGATCTGCCTGCCTCAGCCTCCCAAATTGCTGGGATTATAGGCATGAGCCACTGCTCCCAGCCTGTTGATAGAATCTTGAAGAACAAGGTGTTTCTTTTATAAATTTATTATCCCTAAATATCAGTGACTCTGGGCTGATATTTTTACATCTGATCTCTGAGAAGGAAGATATAATTGAAAGTCGTTTGAAACCTTTCTTCCTGTAAATTTCAAATTCAAGAGCAGGTTTCTGTAACTGCCATTCTCTGAAGTAACTGTGAGGTGTTCTGAACCAAATCCAGTTTATTAAAATGGGACTCAGGTGTTAATTGTGATCGGTTCTGGCAGGAAAGGTTAATCAAAACTTGAAAGGTGGGGAAAGCAGATGCCAATTAATGTGAGGAACTTTGTTGAGTTGCTTCAGCCCAGCGGTTAAATAATTCCCGACTTGATGTTCCATTTTAGTGGCTTCAATTGTTTTTACATCCCTGTGTGCTTTTTTTTTGCATCTGTTTTATTTTGCAGTAAGTATCTGACTATTGTGTTGAAGTAGGCTGAACCTTGAAAACACTGATGGCTGTTTCAGCATTTTTAAGCCTAGTCACTTATTGAGACAGGTACAATCCCATTCATCCTCCCCATTCTCACAGTATTTGTTAAGAATGCACACAAAGTCCATATTGTCATGACTCCAAGCTTTTCCTTTGTAAAAGTTCAGACCTAAAAGGAACTCTAGATTACAATATTCTTTAACTGAAACAATTACACCTTTAGACATGTTAGACCCAATATGTTTATTTGCAGGGCAGTCTGAGCTTATTTGTCTTCTAAGCCATAGGTTTGCAAACCGTGAGTCGCAAGGCAAACTGGCCTGCCTCTTGTTTTATAAATAAAGCTTTGTTGGAGCACAGCCACGCTGGTTTGTTTACATATTGTCCATGGCTGCTTTTGTGATACAACAACAGAATTGAGTAGTTGTAACGTTATATGGCCCTTCTAGCCGAAAATATTTTATCTGGCACTTTATAGAAAAAGATTTTCAATTCCTGTTCCAAGAAAAAGAACAGGCTGAGCAGTGACTACTGCCTGTAATAGCAGCACTTTGGGAAGCTGAGGCAGGAGGATTGCTTGAGAACAGGAGTTCAAGGTTGCAATGAGCTATGATCATGCCATTGCAGTCCAGACTGGACAACAGAGTAAGACCCTGTCTCAAAACAAAAAACAATAAAACAAAGAACAGTGATAATTAAGTCAGAAAACTCACCTAACCGCAATGAAGAAGTTAAATGTTTGTGTCAGAACAGGAATAAAATTGAGATATTTCAGCAGTCCTCTGGATTATATGACATATTTTTTTTCACGTATCGAATTTTTGGAACATGGCACGTAATGATAGACACATAGGCAGATAGATTCTGTTTTGTTGGTTTAGTTTATTACTAACCATTATCACTGTTCTCTTATTTTCAAAAAGCTTAAAAACCATGACAAACTATTTTTTTTTACCAAGTACAAAATGTACATTTTCCTAGATTGAAACATTCCTTTCTCACAATCAATGGAATCTTAAATTTTAAATGGCAATATTTTCTTTCTCATTCTTAATGATCTTAGTTTTGGTGAAACTTGATATATCATTATGTATGACTTGCCTCCTTGCTGGATGAAACAGCTTCCATCTTTGATTTTTTTTTTTTTCCCACAGCACTGAGTTTTATTAGGGATTTCATTAAGGTTAAATTTCTAGGTATGAGGGAGTCCTAGTTAGAGGGCACAAAAGCCCATGAAGCCTCCTCAGATCTCATAGTGAACCACCGGCTCAGGTTCTTTGGAGGGATGGCCGCCTCGTTCCAGGCACAGATCATTGTAAGGATACTGCTTTGGTGCCACAGGCTGTTAGACACGGTAGTTATGCCCTACCCAGAACATGAACATCATGAAAACCACGAAGCCAAAGAGCTGCCTACACATGTCATCCCAAGAAACAGGTGTGGGAGCGTATCCACACGGTTCCTGGTATACATTTCTAGATCCCAGTGCATCGTGTCGCCCCAGTTCAACCTCAGGTCTGGTTGGTCCCCGTCATACCATGGATCCCTCTCTTGCTGTGAGCGGTCAGGGAGTTTCGGGTGGTAGTTGCCATACCCCATGCCATCATCTGGGTAAGGCTCGTAGTCTTCCACACACATATTATACTTCTTGGCAGCGGCAGTCTGTTCTTCTGGGGTCCTAGGATAGGGCCCTGGGAGCATGTCCTTGGTAAGGTGGGAGGCTCTCCATGCACCAAGTGGCACCACATTCTGGGATGCCCTTCAGAGCCACCGGACTCCCCAGGACCCCGGCCCTGGCCACCGCCATCTTCACCTTCTTCATGGTTTCCTTCTGCACCCCATCTTTGATTTTGATGTTTCTGATTCATGACATCTCAACACTAAGTAAGAACTCAGTGGATGTCAACATTGGAAGTATGCAGTACATGTTAATGTCATAGAAAAGCTGAAACCTCATTGACTTTAGGGATCAATCAAGGCTAAAAATATAAGTTGTTTCGGATCAGTCTGCACCGTGAGATATGCAGTCTTAGCCTGGAAAAGGGAAGAAAAAGGAGGTTTTCACTTTACTATGTATATAATTATCAAGTAATTTCTTTGCAATTTTGCCTTTTGAAATGTCTTTCAGGCTTATAAATTTGATTTCCCTAACAGTCCTTTGAAGAAGTTAGATGTGAATTTCATTAGGTAAGCTTGATGGACAAGGAAACTGGTACACAAGGAGAAGGGATTTATTTGCCCAAGATCACATGGTTGGTTAGTGGAGTATAAGATCTAAAATCCAGGTGGTGCAGCTTCTAGTTACATTTCTTTCCTGCTGTATTCCAGGGTTTCCCCTCCTAAACCTATTCTGTGTCACAGCACACAGAGCAGTGAATGATGTTTTACTTCCCTCATCAGGGAATAAAAGATGAACCTACGTCAAATGTAAAGTTCCTGGCTCAGTCATCCCTGCTTGGACAGGCTTACCCTTAAATGAGAAGGAAGTTTTAGTGGTTTAAAATCATAGTTAATTAATGGCACCTCAAGGAGAGAAGGAAGACAGGGCTCCTAACCCCTTCAGGTAGCGCTGAGAGAAATATTCCAACACTACTGAAAAGAGACCTCAGAAAGTCAAAGGGTTAACATGCCTCTCTCTCCTATGTGGGGATTTCTTGCACTCAAAACTTTTTATCTCTTCACTGCTCCACAACCGGTTTTATGTCTTAAAATTTGAAGTGATAATTAAATGCATCCCTTTAGGAATTGGAACAGAACCTGTACCTGTCTGGATATGTCTGTAAAATAAAGCTCTTGAAAGAAGCTGATGAGAGCTAAACAGGAAAGTGATATAATATGTCCCAGATATGTGTTGGGGTGGAAAAGGATCATTTAGTACCATTTAGCAATCGTTTGCTTTAGCATATGAGAACAATGCCTTCCCCCAATTAGAATATACTTGTGAAGGGGGAAATAAAGATGAACTTTGTTGCTATTCTTTTTAAACAGATACATGTCCAAACTGAAAGATGAACTCAGTTTTTATTATAAAGAAGATTTCCTATTTGGAAATATTTTCTTATTATTTATTTATTTATTTATTTGTATATTTTATTGCGTTTTAGGTTTTGGGGTACATGTGAAGAACATGCAGCATTGTTGCATAGGTACACACATGGCAATGTGGTTTGCTGCCTTCCTCCTCATCACCTATATCTGGCATTTCCCCCCTTGTTATCCCCTCCCCAACTCCCCCACCCCCTGCTGTCCCTCCCCTAGTTCCCCCACAGACCCCAGTGTGTGATGCTCCCCTCCCTTTGTCCATGTGTTCTCATTGTTCAACACCCACCTATGAGTGAGAACATGTGGTGTTTGATTTTCTGTTCTTTTGTCAGTTTACTGAAAATGATGGTTTCCAGGTTCATCCCTTTCCTAAGAGCATTGTAGTATAGCTCCTGGATACTTCCTTTTAGGGAAGTTGTCAATTATTTAGGAAAACTAGAATGGCACCTGCAGTAGCGTGCCTAGTGAGTGAGACAGACTTTTTCTTCTACTTGGTACAATTTGATCCACTGAGCAAAAGAGAGGTGGTGGTGGCTCAGTCCAGAGTGGTCAGAGTGACAGATTCAATATGTGGAATGGGAGAAGAGAGTTGAATCAGTGGTGTCGCCAGAGATTTCGTCCTTAAAACCTAGGGTAAGGAGCTGGAATGTACAAGATGTGGAATATGTGTCAGGCACAGATAGTTTTGGGGGGTAGGGTAGGGAGAAAGAATAGACCAGAAGTTTAGTGTTGAGCGTGGTATGTTTCAGATGCAAATGGAAATCCATGTGAGATGTACTGTAGGCAAATAGGCACAGGAGTTTGCAATTTAGGTGAGAGTTCTAGGCTGAAAGAACAAACGCCATGCATAAAGGTACTGTTTAAAGTCATAAAGCTCAATGAGGTGACAGAAAGAAAAACAGGCCTATGAGTTAAACTCTGAATCACAGCAACATAAGAGAGATGGGGAGGTGAAGAATGAGACTTAAGAGAAGCCAATAAGGTGGGAGAAACACAGGAGAGTGTGGTGTTCTGATAGCCAAATGATGAAAGCTTTTCAAGGAGGAGGTAATCAGTTGCGTCGAATGCTGCAAGAACTTGGAGACTTGAAATTTGATCATCAGATTCTGTGACATGGAGCTCACTGTGGACTTTTTGACAAGAGCAGTGTTTTTGGGTGACAGAAGAAAATGCCTGATTAGCATAAGTTGCAGATAAATGGTTGGAGGAATCAAGAGAGGGAGTATAGAAACATTTCAGTGAACATTACTGTAAAAAAAAAAAAGTGGTAGGGGGCTCAAATGAGATTGTGGGAAGAGGTGTGAACAAGGTAATCAGACATTTAATTGCTTTTAGAGTAGATAAATAATTATGTTTTACAAGCAGATGAGAGCTATTCAGAAGAGAGGGTTATTCGATGTTGGTGGAGAGAAGGGGTAATTGCTAAAGCACATGACCTTAAATGGCAATGTCTGCCATTGTGTGTGTGTGGAGGCAGGTTTGAAATGGGAGCAGGCTTCTATGTCCTGGGACAGTAGATGCATGAGAATTCATGGGTGCATGAGATTTTAATGCCTCAGATGCAGGTGCATTGGTGGGTATGAAAATGGCATCTGTGGAACTTCTCTTTTGAATGCTTTACTTTTCTCAGTGAAACAGGAATCAGGGTGACCAGGTGAGAGTAAAGACCAGACAAAGGGATGTAGGCTGGGGTGACTGACACATAGACAATTTCCAAAATGTTAGTTTTTAGTATTATAAATAATAGGATTTTATTTTTAGAAATGATAATCATTGTTGCAGTGAGCCGAGATCGCACCACTGCACTCCAGCCTGGCGCCTGGCAACAGAGCAAGACTCTGTATCAAAAAAAAAAAGAAAAAAAAATGATAATCATTGGTCTTTTACATTTTTGTAGCACTTAAAAGTGTTATTTGTATTTCTGGATGGTGTTACTTGGGCACCAATGAAGAGATGCAGAATTCATCTAAGTCTTCTTTTAACTTAGAGGGCACAGTAGTAGTAGAGTGGAAATGTTTTGAAGAATGCTTATGAATTTTTATAATTATCATGAGATTTTCTTTGCCAATCACCATATGATGGGTGCAGTCTGCATTGTATCAAATTTTATAGTTCTGGAACATAAGCTTTTTTTCCTTTTTTTAAGCACTGTGACTCAATTTTCATTGCATTTTTGTATTACTCTGGGGAGTATCAAATTATTCTAGACTCAATTGTAGGAGAATTGATGAGTTTTGAAAATTTATGAGACCAAGACTGGAGATTATTCGGAATGATTTAAAGACCTAAGTCTAAAAAAGAAGTGCTAGGCAAGTAGGCACATACGGAGTTAGGGGAATACCATGAAAACTGCAAAAGCACTAAGTAAAAAAAAAAATTTTAATGCATGTAAAGCACTTAACCAGTATCTGAAGATAACACACATTACATATATATTAGCTATTTTTACCATGAAAGAGGAAGACAAGGTCAACACTTTTTAATTCTATGGCAGGTCAGTGAGATACGGACTGAAAGGGCTCACCGAGTTTTGTAGTTAGGAAGTCACCAGAAATCTCTGTGGGAGACTTTTTGTGGAACAATAGTAAGTAACACATACAACTCTGGGTTATAGAATAAAATGTAAGGAGGAAATTCAGACCAAATACCTGCAACTCTTTCTCTTTTTTTTGAGACGGAGTCTCTGTCGCCTAGGCTGCAGTGCAGTGGCGCAATCTTGGCTCACTGCAACCTCCGCCTCCCCAGTTTAAGCAATTCTCTGCCTCAGTCTCCTGAGTAGCTGGGATTACAGGCATGTGCCACCATGTCCAGCTATTTTTTTGTATTTTTAGTAGAGACAGGGTTTCACCATCTTGGCCAGGCTGGCCTTGAACTCCTGACCTTGTGATCCACCCGCCTCAGCCTCACAAAGTGCTAGGATTACAGGCAGGAGCCACCACGCCCAGCCTACATGCAACTCTTTCTGTAAGTTTAAAGTCTTTCCCTAAGACTGCCTCTAGAGCATAGATAGAGAGAGAGGAGGCTGTAGTTAGGGGGAATTCACAGTTGAGAAAGTGATTTTTGTGTTCTATTTTGGAAAGACTTGAATACATTTATATGCCAGAGGAAATGAACGCTGTCAGGAGTGTGAAGTCAGAGATACATGGAGCACAAACTAGATAACTAGATTTCTGGAGTGAAGAACTAGTGATGAAGGAAATTTCACTAGTGGTGAAGATGGAGAACTCATGCATCTGAAGATGCCAACTCCAGTGTCCAGCATGATCCAAAACCGGCCATCTCAGACTTGGTCATGCACACAGATCACCTAAGAATTTGCTTTAACGCAGATTCTGACTCAGTAGGTATATGGTGTGGCTAGGAGAGTCTGCATTTCCAGCAAGCTCCCCCAGTGATGCTAATGCTGCTGAACCAAGGCCTAGCCTTTGAGTAGCAAGTATGTGGATGTCCTTCTTGGATACTGGGGCTCCCTATTTTGAGGGATAGCCATGTTTGTGCATATAGTGACACATACCTGTGGTCCTAGCTACACAGGAGGCTGGGGCAAGAGGATCGCTTGAGCCAAGGAGGTTGAGACCGCAGCCAGCCATGTTTGTGCCACTGCACTCTAGCCAGGGTGACAGAGTGAGACCCTGTTTTAAAAAACAAACAACAAAAAAGCACTCACTTGAAGTTTTCTACCAGTTCCATGAAACCGTCTGTGATTTATGCATATACCTACTAATGGGATTGCTGGGTCAAATGGTATTACTAGTTCTAGATCCTTGAAGAATAGCCACACTGTCTTCCACAACGGTTGAATTAATTTACATTCCCACCAACAGTATAAAAGCATTCCTATTTCTCCGCATTCTCTCCAGCATCTATTGTTTCCTTTTTTTTTTCTTTGAGATGGAGTCTCACGCTGTCGCCTGGGCTGGAGTGCAGTTGCGCAATCTGGGCTCACAGCAAACCACTTCCTGGTTTCAGGCAATTCTCCTGCCTCAGCCCCCTGAGTAGCTGGGATTACAGCTGCCACCACGCCTGGCTAATTTTTGTATTTTTAGTAGAGACTGGGTTTTACTATGTTGGCCAGGCTGATCTCGAGCACCTGACTTCGTGATCTAGCCGCCTCAGCCTCCCTAAGTGCTGAGATTACAGGCGTGAGCCACCATGCCTGGCCTGTTTCCTAACTTTTTAATGGTCACCACTGTAACTGGTGTGAGATGGTCTCTCATTGTGGTTTTGATTTGCACTCTGTTTCATTTTAATAGTTTTTTTAAATTATTTTGTTTTTGCATTCCTTTTAAGTAATCTTCTATGGTGTCTAACATTTTTTAAATCCTGCTTGGCATATTTGTCATTTCTTCCTTTTTACTTCTCGAAGTTCTATGCAACTCTGTTCTGTATCTTTCATTTCTGTCCTCCCTATTTCCACGTTTTCCTCTACATTCCTGGGCATATGGAGCATATTTACATTAGCTATTAAATGTCCTTTGCTGTTAATTCTATCATCTCTGTAATTTCTGGTCCTGCTTCTGTTAATCTCTTTTTCCCATTTTGTTTATGTGTCACAATTTCCTGCTTCTTTGCACACTGGATTATTTTTGATTGGATGTCAAATGTTTGTGTTTTGAATTTTGCTGTATCTTTCTACAAAGTGTTAGACTTTGTTCTGGCATGTAGTTAAGTTCCTTTTGAGATTCATTTTCTTCTTTTGAGGTTTCTTTTAAGCTTTCTTAGGGGGGTTCTGGTAGCCTTTAGACTAGGCCTAATTTATCCCATTACTAAGGTGATACCCTTCTGAGGACTCTAGCCAATGCTTCATGAATTGTGGATTCTCTCCACTGACTGGTTGAAATGTGAGTTTTTGCTAAGAATGGTATCCTTTATTGCTGTCCCAGATTTATGCAGTTTGAAGCCATGCACATTCAAATTAGTATTCAGCCAGAAATCAAGCAGTCCCTCTGAACCCCTCTAGGTTTCTCTCTTCATGCAATTTCATCCGGCTTGATAGTGTGCCCACAAGGTCTGGCCATCTCAGCCTCAAGCTTTAATCTCTTTCTCTGCAACTAAGAAACATTGCAGAGCTATCTTGGGATGAGCCTTCCCTGCACTGTGGATTTGAAACTACGTTAAACCATTCATTTTTTGGTAAAACTGGAGCTCATCTCAGTTGTGTCCTTTTAGGTTTCCTTGTCTTGTGCTACCCATTGTCCAATGTCTGAATAAAGTGGTTGCATACACAAGAGGCCTTCAGAAAGTTCATGGAAAATGGAATCAAAAGATAAAAATAAAACATGCAAGCTTTGTTTCCCAACATAAATTCCTTCAAGCTTAAGATACTTTTGTAAGTGATGATACCAGCCACTTAGTCCATCCATAAAGAACTGAGGGTCCTGGGAATTTAAGCATGTCAGTGTAGGTTTTGAGAAATATTATTCACTGAAGAAAAATGGCTGCTCTTTAAAGACTCTTAAAAGAACAGGAAACAAAAACAAGTCAAAAGGAGACATATCAGGACTGTAAAGTGGATGTCTAATGATTTCCCACTGAAACTCTGGCAAAATTACTTTTTGATGAGACGAATGAACAGGGGGCATTATTGTGGTGGAGAAAGGCTCTCTGATGAAGCTTTCTCAGGGATTTTTCTGCTAAAGCCTTGGTTAACTTTCTTAAAATACTCTCATAATAACATAACATCCAATGTTTACTTTGGGGCAGGGTTTTAGCATTAAAATGAAGTGGAATTTGGCTCTTTACATCGAAAAGTGAACTACAGGACATAGAGTTTGTGCACAGCCTCTATAAGCTAGCTGAAACTGGCTTGTGGTCTGCAGTTGCTTATCAGAAAATAATCTTTGTAAGGCCAGGCTTCCGACCAATCAGAGCTTTAGAGGTCTGGGTTATAAATCAGAGTTGATAGCTTCTATTGTTAACAAGTTTAGCTGTAGAAATTTAGAAATGGGTCATGCCAACCAAGCCCTGAACCCTCTACCCATAGGTAACTTGGTTTTCTTAACCTTAGCATACCTCTTAGTTGATAAGGGGCATCTATTTTGGTCTCTCAGATCATACCCACTGGATGCCAATAGCACCTTCCTTCCAGTTGTGAGGGACAAAAGTATCTCCAGATATTACCTAATGTTCCCTGGGAACCAGTCCCTTAACTTATGGAATTTGCACTTTCTCTTACTCTTTCATAATGAGGAAATTGTGTTCTATTTATATTAGTGTATTGGTCTGTTTTCATACTGCTATGAAGAACTGCCAGAGACTGGGTAATTTATAAAGGAAAGAGATTTAATTGACTCACTGTTCAGCATGGCTGGAGGGGCCTCAGGAAGACTTACAATCATGGTAGAAGGTGAAGGGGAAGCAAGGTACCTTATTCACAAGGCAGCAGGAAGGAGAAGTGCCTAGTGAAGGGGGAAGAGCCCCTTGTAAAACCATCAGATCTCTTGAGACTCATTCACTATCACAAGAACAGCATAGGAGAAACTGCCCCCGTGATTAAATTACCCTCCACCTGGTGTCTTCTTTGACACATGGAGATTACAGGGACTGCCATTCAATATGAGATTTGGGTGGGGACACAAAACCTAACTATATCAATTAGTTTCTATTTCATTTTGTGATGATCCAACCGTTCCCAAAGTGGTATAATATAGTAGCGTATAAACAAAGAAATAAGAAATTTAAAGGAAGACCTCTAAGACGTAATTATGAGATTTATTTTCTTGTAACTTGGATGGATGTGATGAGTTCGTAGAATTTGACAGTGTTTGCAAAATTCTTTGAGATGAACAAAGAAACTGAACAATGTAAACCAAAGAATAAACAACTGTATGTGACAGCTTTATAATTAGTTCCTCTTTAAAAGAAATTATTTACATGACGATTTTAGGCCATCTATAATTAATATATATGGATTCCTGTTGTTTCTTGTAAAATTTCTAGAACTGTGTTTAAAAATTCTGATGCTAATAAAGGTGGCTAGCACTGATTACACCTTTATTATGTGCTAGGATTTGTGCTAAGTGTTTTGGAAGCTTTATTTAAGGTCTAGGTTAATATTTTATCCTCCTTTAAGATTTTGAAGAAACTGTCACTTGCAAAATTAATTTTACCCCAGATTATACAGCAGTTATCTTCCTTATGTATTTGTCATGCTCTGAAGGGGACAGGCTGTATTTACTTCTGTTTCTTCTCTCTTTCTTCTGTTTTCCACATGACTTTTACCTGTTTAAATCGTCAGTATTGATGACTTGTCTTTAAAGTTTTGTCCTTGTCTAATTATTTGTTGATCTCATGCTTATATCCGTAACTTCCTGTATCTACCTTTATTATAATGTAAACTAAACTGTTTATTCATTTTTACCTGTTTGTTAGTAAACGTGTAAACTATAAACATAGTGGGTCATCATTTTCACAGTTTCACCTGTTTGCCATTAAATTCCTAGCGCCAAGAATGCCAGTTTGGTCTACAAATCAGTATATGAATGGTTCAGTGGGCTGAACATTGCATTGGCATTCTTGGTAATCATTACTAACAAATGCAGAAAGTAGGGGAGGCAAAGAAATCATAGTTTAAATGTGGTACCTGAACCATCCGTAATTCTAGGGATTTGTGAACTTCTCGAGCTATTTATGTGCCTCATGATCTTCCAAGAAATCTTGCAGCAAGATTCTTGAAGTATGTGACTCATACCAGGTGACACACTTGTTTTCAAAATAAATAGAAGAGCCAGGCCAGAAAGAAGGAAGCCAAGGTAAACATAAGTAAGATTACTGTAATTGAAAAAAGGAGGGTATGTACTTGTAGAAAAGTGACTTCCCTAATATACTTGTTTCTGATTTTCTCCTAATTTTATATTATTCATGACCAATGTCTATAATTTGCCTGGGAATCCAATTAATTACAATCACATCTAACAAATTGGTATTTATAATTGCATTTCCAAGCAGATTATAATAATCCTTCCAAGCATACATTAGTAACATTTGAATGGAGAGTTATTTTTCTTCTTTCATGCACAGTGTTTAGATGCCTTCTTTGAAAGATACACTTGGCAGTTTTGCTTAAATTTTTTAAAGTATACTCTCTTTTTTTTTTTTTTTTTTTTGAGATGGAGTCTCGCTCCTGCCACCCAGGCTGGAGTAAGTGGCACAATCTTGGCTTACTGCAACCTCTGCCTACTGGGTTCAGGCAATTCTCCTGCCTTAGCCTCCCGAGTCGCTGGGATTACAGGCACCTGCCACCACACCCGGCTAAGTTTTGTATTTTTAGTAGAGATGGGGTTTCACCATCTTGGCCAGGCTGGTCTTGAACTCCTGACCTCGTGGTCCACCCACCTCAGCCTCCCAAAGTGCTGGGATTACAGGCCTGAGCCACTGTGCCTAGCCTATTCTCCTTTCTTTTTTGAGATGGAGTCTCACTCACTTTCTTGCCCAGGCTGGAGTGCAGTGACACAATCTTGGCTCACCGCAACCTTGTCTCCTAATTTCAAGATTCTCCTGCCTCAGTCATCCAAGTAGCTGAGATTATGGGTGTACGCCACCACAACTGGCTAATTTTTTGAATTTTTAGTAGAGGCGGGGTTTTGCCGTGTTGGCCAGGCTGGTCTCAAACTCCTAACCTCTAGTGATCTACCTGTCTTGGCCTCCCAAAGTGCTGGTATTACAGGCATGAGCCTCCACACCCAGCCAAGTATACTAAAGTATACTATTTTTTTAAATAGAAACTATATATACCCATTAAAAATTAATAAAACAAACTGCACAGAAAAGTGAAACCAAACCATCACTCCAGATTTGGTAAACCACGTAGAAACAGACATGGTTTACCATACAGAAAGTGTTGACACAGCAAGGCCAAGACTGCTCTCCTATTGCCTGCTTAAATGGCTGGCCACAGGCCAGCACCTGGAAGCTCTGTGCACACTAGTTTGAAATAAATGCTTAAAGTTTAATATTACTTGAAGGCAAGAGAAGACAAAAATCCCAAAATATTAAAAGAAAAGATCATAAAAGGTATTATGAGGTGGGAATTATTAATCTTAGCAATACGTAACTGTCGAGAAGTGAGACCACATAACACTACC
>JAZHEH010000056.1:0-62478 GCA_036589455.1 Ateles fusciceps
AGCTAGATTGGGATATTACAGACAGAAAGTGGGCGTGTTCTGTAAAGGGAAAGATCCCACCTTAAACAGTAATATTAAGCTATCACGGAGATGGATTGACAATGTGTGCATTCAACTTAGGGAGTTACACTGACGTGTGTATGTAGCAGTTTGAGAAAGTTTTGTGACGACAATATCAAAACTGATGTTTATAAGCAAAATCCCGTGTCGTACGAAATAGTAGTAACACTGCTGCTAAAGCACAGAAAAACCACATCTGTTTAACTGATATAGTGTGTGTTTGTTCAACTAAGAGAGTTGAAACTTTGTTTAGATTCAGCAGCTTTGAAACACTTTTCTTACAAAAGCTAGACTGGGATATTCCAGACGGAAAGTGAGCATGTGCTGTAATGGGAAAGAGCTCACCTTAAACACTAATAGGAAGTTATCACAGAGATGGTTTGACAATGTGTGCTTGCAACTTAGAGAGTTATACTGATGTGTTTATGCAGCAGTTTGAGAAAGTTCTGTGACGAGAATGTCAAAACTGATGCTTTCTATTAAAATCCTGTGTCATACAAAGTAGCAGTAAGACTGCTGGAAAAGCACAGAAGAAACATATCTGTGAAACTGATATGGTGTGTGCTCGCTCAACTAAGAGAGTTGAAACTTTGTTTAGATTCAGCAGCTAAGAAACACATTTCTTACAGGAGCTAGATTGGGGTAATCCAGACGGAACATGGGCATGTGCTGTAATGGGAGAGATCTCACTTTACACACTAATACGAATCTATCAGGGAGATATCTTGACAATGTGTGCATTCAACTAAGAGAATTACATAGATGTGTGTATGTAGCAGTTTGAGAAAGTTTTCTGACGAGAGTATCAAAACTGATATTTCCAAGCAAAATCCCGTGTGGTACGAAATAGCAATAAGATTGCCGTTAAAACACAAAAGAAACATATCTGTGAAACTGATACGGTGTGTGTTCGTTCAACTAAGAGAGTTGAAACTTTGTATATATTCAGCAGCTTAGAAACACATTTCTTACCGAAGCTAGATGGGGATATTCCAGAGAGAAAGTGGGCATGTGCTGTAATGGGAAAGATCCCACCTTAAACAGTAATAGGAGCTTTCACGGACATGTCTTGACAATGTGTGCATTCAACTTAGAGAGTTACACTGACGTGTCTATGTAGCAGTTTGCGAAAGTTTTGTGACGAGAATATCAAAACTGATGTTTCCAAGCAAAATCCCGTATCCTACGAAATAGCAGTAACACTGCCGGTAAAGCACAGAAAATCCACTTCTGTGAAACTGATATAGTGTGTGTTCGTTCAACTAAGAGAGCTGAAACTTTGTTTAGATTCAGCAGCTTACAAACACATTTCTTCTACAAGCTAGATTGGGATATTCCAGACGGAAAGTGGGCATGTGCTCTAATGGGAAACATCTCACCTTAAACAGCAATAGGAGCTTTCATGGAGATTTCTTGACAATGTGTGCATTCAAGTTAGAGAGTTTCACTAATGTGTGTATGTAGCAGCGTGAGAAAGTTTTGTGACGAGAATATCAAAACTGATGTTTCCAAGCAAAATCCCATGTGGTACGGAATAGCAGTATCACTGCCGGTAAAGCACAGAAGAAACACATCTGTGAAATTGAGATGGTGTGTTTTCCTTCAACTAAGAGAGTTGAAACTGTGTTTAGATTCAACAGCTTAGAAACACATTTCTTACAGGAGCTAGATTGGGATATTCCAGAAGGAACGTGGGCATGTGCTGTAATGGGAAAGACCTCACTTTGCTCACTAATAGGAAGCTACCAGGGAGATTTATTGACAATGTGTGCATTCAACTAAGAGAGTTACACTGATGTGTGTATGCAGCAGTTTGAGAAATTTCTGTGACGAGAATATCAAAACTCATGTTTCCAATCAAAATCCCGTGTCGTACGAAATAGCAGTAAGAATGCCGGTAAAGCACAGAAGAAACATATCTGTGAAACTGGTATGGTGTGTGTTCGTTCAACTAAGAGAGTTGAAACTTGTTTAGATTCAGCAACTTAGAAACACATTTCTTACAGAAGCTAGTTTGGGATATTCCAGACGGAAAGTGGGCATGTGCTGTAATGGGAAAGATCTCACCTTAAACAGTAATAGGAGTTTTTAGGGAGATTTCTTGACAATGTGTGCATTGAAGTTAGAGAGTTTCACTGATGTGTGTATGCAGCAGTTTGAGAAAGTTCTGTGACGAGAATATGAAAACTGATGTTTCCGAGCAATATCCCGTGTCGTACGAAATAGCAGTAAGAATGCCGGTAAAGCACAGAAGAAACATATCTGTGAAACTGATATGGTGTGTGTTCGTTCAACTAAGAGAGTTGAAACTTTGTTTAGATTCAGCAACTTAGAAACACATTTCTTACGGAAGCTAGAATGGAATAATCCAGGCGGAAAGGGCGCATGTGCTTTAATGGGAAATATCTCAAATTAAACACTAATAGGAAGCTATAACGGAGATTTCTTGACAATGTGTGCCATAACTTAGAGAGTTACACTGACGTGTGTATGTAGCAGTTTGAGAACGTTTTGTGAGAGAATATCAAAACTGATGTTTCCAAGCAAAATCCCGTGTGGTACGAAACAGCAGTCAGGCTGTCGGTAAAGAAGAGAAGAAAGATAAATTTGAAACTGATATGGTGTGTGTTCGTTCAACTAAGAGAGTTGAAATTTTGTTTACGTTCAGCAGGTTTGAAACACATTTCTTACAGTAGCTAGATTGGGATATTACAGACAGAAAGTGGGCGTGTTCTGTAAAGGGAAAGATCCCACCTTAAACAGTAATATTAAGCTATCACGGAGATGGATTGACAATGTGTGCATTCAACTTAGGGAGTTACACTGACGTGTGTATGTAGCAGTTTGAGAAAGTTTTGTGACGACAATATCAAAACTGATGTTTATAAGCAAAATCCCGTGTCGTACGAAATAGTAGTAACACTGCTGCTAAAGCACAGAAAAACCACATCTGTTTAACTGATATAGTGTGTGTTTGTTCAACTAAGAGAGTTGAAACTTTGTTTAGATTCAGCAGCTTTGAAACACTTTTCTTACAAAAGCTAGACTGGGATATTCCAGACGGAAAGTGAGCATGTGCTGTAATGGGAAAGAGCTCACCTTAAACACTAATAGGAAGTTATCACAGAGATGGTTTGACAATGTGTGCTTGCAACTTAGAGAGTTATACTGATGTGTTTATGCAGCAGTTTGAGAAAGTTCTGTGACGAGAATGTCAAAACTGATGCTTTCTATTAAAATCCTGTGTCATACAAAGTAGCAGTAAGACTGCTGGAAAAGCACAGAAGAAACATATCTGTGAAACTGATATGGTGTGTGCTCGCTCAACTAAGAGAGTTGAAACTTTGTTTAGATTCAGCAGCTAAGAAACACATTTCTTACAGGAGCTAGATTGGGGTATTCCAGACGGAACGTGGGCATGTGCTGTAATGGGAGAGATCTCACTTTACACACTAATACGAATCTATCAGGGAGATATCTTGACAATGTGTGCATTCAACTAAGAGAATTACATAGATGTGTGTATGTAGCAGTTTGAGAAAGTTTTCTGACGAGAGTATCAAAACTGATATTTCCAAGCAAAATCCCGTGTGGTACGAAATAGCAATAAGATTGCCATTAAAACACAAAAGAAACATATCTGTGAAACTGATACGATGTGTGTTCGTTCAACTAAGAGAGTTGAAACTTTGAATATATTCAGCAGCTTAGAAACACATTTCTTACCGCAGCTAGATTGGGATATTCCAGAGAGAAAGTGGGCATGTGCTGTAATGGGAAAGATCCCACCTTAAACACTAATGGGAAGCTATCACGGTCATGGTTTGACAATGTGTGCATTCAACTTAGAGAGTTACACTGACGTGTCTATGTAACAATTTGAGAAAGTTTTGTGACGAGAATATCAAAACTGATGTTTCCAAGCAAAATCCCGTATCCTACGAAATAGCAGTAACACTGCCGGTAAAGCACAGAAAATCCACTTCTGTGAAACTGATATAGTGTGTGTTCGTTCAACTAAGAGAGCTGAAACTTTGTTTAGATTCAGCAGCTTACAAACACATTTCTTCTACAAGCTAGATTGGGATATTCCAGACGGAAAGTGGGCATGTGCTCTAATGGGAAACATCTCACCTTAAACAGCAATAGGAGCTTTCATGGAGATTTCTTGACAATGTGTGCATTCAACTTAGAGAGTTTCACTAATGTGTGTATGTAGCAGCTTGAGAAAGTTTTGTGACGAGAATATCAAAACTGATGTTTCCAAGCAAAATCCCATGTGGTACGGAATAGCAGTATCACTGCCGGTAAAGCACAGAAGAAACACATCTGTGAAATTGAGATGGTGTGTTTTCCTTCAACTAAGAGAGTTGAAACTGTGTTTAGATTCAACAGCTTAGAAACACATTTCTTACAGGAGCTAGATTGGGATATTCCAGAAGGAACGTGGGCATGTGCTGTAATGGGAAAGACCTCACTTTGCTCACTAATAGGAAGCTACCAGGGAGATTTATTGACAATGTGTGCATTCAACTAAGAGAGTTACACTGATGTGTGTATGCAGCAGTTTGAGAAATTTCTGTGACGAGAATATCAAAACTCATGTTTCCAATCAAAATCCCGTGTCGTACGAAATAGCAGTAAGAATGCCGGTAAAGCACAGAAGAAACATATCTGTGAAACTGGTATGGTGTGTGTTCGTTCAACTAAGAGAGTTGAAACTTTGTTTAGATTCAGCAACTTAGAAACACATTTCTTACAGAAGCTAGTTTGGGATATTCCAGACGGAAAGTGGGCATGTGCTGTAATGGGAAAGATCTCACCTTAAACAGTAATAGGAGTTTTTAGGGAGATTTCTTGACAATGTGTGCATTGAAGTTAGAGAGTTTCACTGATGTGTGTATGCAGCAGTTTGAGAAAGTTCTGTGACGAGAATATCAAAACTGATGTCTCCGAGCAATATCCCGTGTCGTACGAAATAGCAGTAAGAATGCCGGTAAAGCACAGAAGAAACATATCTGTGAAACTGATATGGTGTGTGTTCGTTCAACTAAGAGAGTTGAAACTTTGTTTAGATTCAGCAACTTAGAAACACATTTCTTACGGAAGCTAGAATGGAATAATCCAGGCGGAAAGGGCGCATGTGCTTTAATGGGAAATATCTCAAATTAAACACTAATAGGAAGCTATAACGGAGATTTCTTGACAATGTGTGCCATAACTTAGAGAGTTACACTGACGTGTGTATGTAGCAGTTTGAGAACGTTTTGTGAGAGAATATCAAAACTGATGTTTCCAAGCAAAATCCCGTGTGGTACGAAACAGCAGTCAGGCTGTCGGTAAAGAAGAGAAGAAAGATAAATTTGAAACTGATATGGTGTGTGTTCGTTCAACTAAGAGAGTTGAAATTTTGTTTACGTTCAGCAGGTTTGAAACACATTTCTTACAGTAGCTAGATTGGGATATTACAGACAGAAAGTGGGCGTGTTCTGTAAAGGGAAAGATCCCACCTTAAACAGTAATATTAAGCTATCACGGAGATGGATTGACAATGTGTGCATTCAACTTAGGGAGTTACACTGACGTGTGTATGTAGCAGTTTGAGAAAGTTTTGTGACGACAATATCAAAACTGATGTTTATAAGCAAAATCCCGTGTCGTACGAAATAGTAGTAACACTGCTGCTAAAGCACAGAAAAACCACATCTGTTTAACTGATATAGTGTGTGTTTGTTCAACTAAGAGAGTTGAAACTTTGTTTAGATTCAGCAGCTTTGAAACACTTTTCTTACAAAAGCTAGACTGGGATATTCCAGACGGAAAGTGAGCATGTGCTGTAATGGGAAAGAGCTCACCTTAAACACTAATAGGAAGTTATCACAGAGATGGTTTGACAATGTGTGCTTGCAACTTAGAGAGTTATACTGATGTGTTTATGCAGCAGTTTGAGAAAGTTCTGTGACGAGAATGTCAAAACTGATGCTTTCTATTAAAATCCTGTGTCATACAAAGTAGCAGTAAGACTGCTGGAAAAGCACAGAAGAAACATATCTGTGAAACTGATATGGTGTGTGCTCGCTCAACTAAGAGAGTTGAAACTTTGTTTAGATTCAGCAGCTAAGAAACACATTTCTTACAGGAGCTAGATTGGGGTATTCCAGACGGAACATGGGCATGTGCTGTAATGGGAGAGATCTCACTTTACACACTAATACGAATCTATCAGGGAGATATCTTGACAATGTGTGCATTCAACTAAGAGAATTACATAGATGTGTGTATGTAGCAGTTTGAGAAAGTTTTCTGACGAGAGTATCAAAACTGATATTTCCAAGCAAAATCCCGTGTGGTACGAAATAGCAATAAGATTGCCATTAAAACACAAAAGAAACATATCTGTGAAACTGATACGATGTGTGTTCGTTCAACTAAGAGAGTTGAAACTTTGTATATATTCAGCAGCTTAGAAACACATTTCTTACCGCAGCTAGATTGGGATATTCCAGAGAGAAAGTGGGCATGTGCTGTAATGGGAAAGATCCCACCTTAAACACTAATGGGAAGCTATCACGGTCATGGCTTGACAATGTGTGCATTCAACTTAGAGAGTTACACTGACGTGTCTATGTAACAATTTGAGAAAGTTTTGTGACGAGAATATCAAAACTGATGTTTCCAAGCAAAATCCCGTATCCTACGAAATAGCAGTAACACTGCCGGTAAAGCACAGAAAATCCACTTCTGTGAAACTGATATAGTGTGTGTTCGTTCAACTAAGAGAGCTGAAACTTTGTTTAGATTCAGCAGCTTAGAAACACATTTCTTCTACAAGCTAGATTGGGATATTCCAGACGGAAAGTGGGCATGTGCTCTAATGGGAAACATCTCACCTTAAACAGCAATAGGAGCTTTCATGGAGATTTCTTGACAATGTGTGCATTCAACTTAGAGAGTTTCACTAATGTGTGTATGTAGCAGCTTGAGAAAGTTTTGTGACGAGAATATCAAAACTGATGTTTCCAAGCAAAATCCCATGTGGTACGGAATAGCAGTATCACTGCCGGTAAAGCACAGAAGAAACACATCTGTGAAATTGAGATGGTGTGTTTTCCTTAACTAAGAGAGTTGAAACTGTGTTTAGATTCAACAGCTTAGAAACACATTTCTTACAGGAGCTAGATTGGGATATTCCAGAAGGAACGTGGGCATGAGCTGTAATGGGAAAGACCTCACTTTGCTCACTAATAGGAAGCTACCAGGGAGATTTATTGACAATGTGTGCATTCAACTAAGAGAGTTACACTGATGTGTGTATGCAGCAGTTTGAGAAATTTCTGTGACGAGAATATCAAAACTCATGTTTCCAATCAAAATCCCGTGTCGTACGAAATAGCAGTAAGAATGCCGGTAAAGCACAGAAGAAACATATCTGTGAAACTGGTATGGTGTGTGTTCGTTCAACTAAGAGAGTTGAAACTTTGTTTAGATTCAGCAACTTAGAAACACATTTCTTACAGAAGCTAGTTTGGGATATTCCAGACGGAAAGTGGGCATGTGCTGTAATGGGAAAGATCTCACCTTAAACAGTAATAGGAGTTTTTAGGGAGATTTCTTGACAATGTGTGCATTGAAGTTAGAGAGTTTCACTGATGTGTGTATGCAGCAGTTTGAGAAAGTTCTGTGACGAGAATATGAAAACTGATGTTTCCGAGCAATATCCCGTGTCGTACGAAATAGCAGTAAGAATGCCGGTAAAGCACAGAAGAAACATATCTGTGAAACTGATATGGTGTGTGTTCGTTCAACTAAGAGAGTTGAAACTTTGTTTAGATTCAGCAACTTAGAAACACATTTCTTACGGAAGCTAGAATGGAATAATCCAGGCGGAAAGGGCGCATGTGCTTTAATGGGAAATATCTCAAATTAAACACTAATAGGAAGCTATAACGGAGATTTCTTGACAATGTGTGCCATAACTTAGAGAGTTACACTGACGTGTGTATGTAGCAGTTTGAGAACGTTTTGTGAGAGAATATCAAAACTGATGTTTCCAAGCAAAATCCCGTGTGGTACGAAACAGCAGTCAGGCTGTCGGTAAAGAAGAGAAGAAAGATAAATTTGAAACTGATATGGTGTGTGTTCGTTCAACTAAGAGAGTTGAAATTTTGTTTACGTTCAGCAGGTTTGAAACACATTTCTTACAGTAGCTAGATTGGGATATTACAGACAGAAAGTGGGCGTGTTCTGTAAAGGGAAAGATCCCACCTTAAACAGTAATATTAAGCTATCACGGAGATGGATTGACAATGTGTGCATTCAACTTAGGGAGTTACACTGACGTGTGTATGTAGCAGTTTGAGAAAGTTTTGTGACGACAATATCAAAACTGATGTTTATAAGCAAAATCCCGTGTCGTACGAAATAGTAGTAACACTGCTGCTAAAGCACAGAAAAACCACATCTGTTTAACTGATATAGTGTGTGTTTGTTCAACTAAGAGAGTTGAAACTTTGTTTAGATTCAGCAGCTTTGAAACACTTTTCTTACAAAAGCTAGACTGGGATATTCCAGACGGAAAGTGAGCATGTGCTGTAATGGGAAAGAGCTCACCTTAAACACTAATAGGAAGTTATCACAGAGATGGTTTGACAATGTGTGCTTGCAACTTAGAGAGTTATACTGATGTGTTTATGCAGCAGTTTGAGAAAGTTCTGTGACGAGAATGTCAAAACTGATGCTTTCTATTAAAATCCTGTGTCATACAAAGTAGCAGTAAGACTGCTGGAAAAGCACAGAAGAAACATATCTGTGAAACTGATATGGTGTGTGCTCGCTCAACTAAGAGAGTTGAAACTTTGTTTAGATTCAGCAGCTAAGAAACACATTTCTTACAGGAGCTAGATTGGGGTATTCCAGACGGAACGTGGGCATGTGCTGTAATGGGAGAGATCTCACTTTACACACTAATACGAATCTATCAGGGAGATATCTTGACAATGTGTGCATTCAACTAAGAGAATTACATAGATGTGTGTATGTAGCAGTTTGAGAAAGTTTTCTGACGAGAGTATCAAAACTGATATTTCCAAGCAAAATCCCGTGTGGTACGAAATAGCAATAAGATTGCCATTAAAACACAAAAGAAACATATCTGTGAAACTGATACGATGTGTGTTCGTTCAACTAAGAGAGTTGAAACTTTGTATATATTCAGCAGCTTAGAAACACATTTCTTACCGCAGCTAGATTGGGATATTCCAGAGAGAAAGTGGGCATGTGCTGTAATGGGAAAGATCCCACCTTAAACACTAATGGGAAGCTATCACGGTCATGTCTTGACAATGTGTGCATTCAACTTAGAGAGTTACACTGACGTGTCTATGTAACAATTTGAGAAAGTTTTGTGACGAGAATATCAAAACTGATGTTTCCAAGCAAAATCCCGTATCCTACGAAATAGCAGTAACACTGCCGGTAAAGCACAGAAAATCCACTTCTGTGAAACTGATATAGTGTGTGTTCGTTCAACTAAGAGAGCTGAAACTTTGTTTAGATTCAGCAGCTTACAAACACATTTCTTCTACAAGCTAGATTGGGATATTCCAGACGGAAAGTGGGCATGTGCTCTAATGGGAAACATCTCACCTTAAACAGCAATAGGAGCTTTCATGGAGATTTCTTGACAATGTGTGCATTCAAGTTAGAGAGTTTCACTAATGTGTGTATGTAGCAGCTTGAGAAAGTTTTGTGACGAGAATATCAAAACTGATGTTTCCAAGCAAAATCCCATGTGGTACGGAATAGCAGTATCACTGCCGGTAAAGCACAGAAGAAACACATCTGTGAAATTGAGATGGTGTGTTTTCCTTCAACTAAGAGAGTTGAAACTGTGTTTAGATTCAACAGCTTAGAAACACATTTCTTACAGGAGCTAGATTGGGATATTCCAGAAGGAACGTGGGCATGTGCTGTAATGGGAAAGACCTCACTTTGCTCACTAATAGGAAGCTACCAGGGAGATTTATTGACAATGTGTGCATTCAACTAAGAGAGTTACACTGATGTGTGTATGCAGCAGTTTGAGAAATTTCTGTGACGAGAATATCAAAACTCATGTTTCCAATCAAAATCCTGTGTCGTACGAAATAGCAGTAAGAATGCCGGTAAAGCACAGAAGAAACATATCTGTGAAACTGGTATGGTGTGTGTTCGTTCAACTAAGAGAGTTGAAACTTTGTTTAGATTCAGCAACTTAGAAACACATTTCTTACAGAAGCTAGTTTGGGATATTCCAGACGGAAAGTGGGCATGTGCTGTAATGGGAAAGATCTCACCTTAAACAGTAATAGGAGTTTTTAGGGAGATTTCTTGACAATGTGTGCATTGAAGTTAGAGAGTTTCACTGATGTGTGTATGCAGCAGTTTGAGAAAGTTCTGTGACGAGAATATGAAAACTGATGTCTCCGAGCAATATCCCGTGTCGTACGAAATAGCAGTAAGAATGCCGGTAAAGCACAGAAGAAACATATCTGTGAAACTGATATGGTGTGTGTTCGTTCAACTAAGAGAGTTGAAACTTTGTTTAGATTCAGCAACTTAGAAACACATTTCTTACGGAAGCTAGAATGGAATAATCCAGGCGGAAAGGGCGCATGTGCTTTAATGGGAAATATCTCAAATTAAACACTAATAGGAAGCTATAACGGAGATTTCTTGACAATGTGTGCCATAACTTAGAGAGTTACACTGACGTGTGTATGTAGCAGTTTGAGAACGTTTTGTGAGAGAATATCAAAACTGATGTTTCCAAGCAAAATCCCGTGTGGTACGAAACAGCAGTCAGGCTGTCGGTAAAGAAGAGAAGAAAGATAAATTTGAAACTGATATGGTGTGTGTTCGTTCAACTAAGAGAGTTGAAATTTTGTTTACGTTCAGCAGGTTTGAAACACATTTCTTACAGTAGCTAGATTGGGATATTACAGACAGAAAGTGGGCGTGTTCTGTAAAGGGAAAGATCCCACCTTAAACAGTAATATTAAGCTATCACGGAGATGGATTGACAATGTGTGCATTCAACTTAGGGAGTTACACTGACGTGTGTATGTAGCAGTTTGAGAAAGTTTTGTGACGACAATATCAAAACTGATGTTTATAAGCAAAATCCCGTGTCGTACGAAATAGTAGTAACACTGCTGCTAAAGCACAGAAAAACCACATCTGTTTAACTGATATAGTGTGTGTTTGTTCAACTAAGAGAGTTGAAACTTTGTTTAGATTCAGCAGCTTTGAAACACTTTTCTTACAAAAGCTAGACTGGGATATTCCAGACGGAAAGTGAGCATGTGCTGTAATGGGAAAGAGCTCACCTTAAACACTAATAGGAAGTTATCACAGAGATGGTTTGACAATGTGTGCTTGCAACTTAGAGAGTTATACTGATGTGTTTATGCAGCAGTTTGAGAAAGTTCTGTGACGAGAATGTCAAAACTGATGCTTTCTATTAAAATCCTGTGTCATACAAAGTAGCAGTAAGACTGCTGGAAAAGCACAGAAGAAACATATCTGTGAAACTGATATGGTGTGTGCTCGCTCAACTAAGAGAGTTGAAACTTTGTTTAGATTCAGCAGCTAAGAAACACATTTCTTACAGGAGCTAGATTGGGGTATTCCAGACGGAACGTGGGCATGTGCTGTAATGGGAGAGATCTCACTTTACACACTAATACGAATCTATCAGGGAGATATCTTGACAATGTGTGCATTCAACTAAGAGAATTACATAGATGTGTGTATGTAGCAGTTTGAGAAAGTTTTCTGACGAGAGTATCAAAACTGATATTTCCAAGCAAAATCCCGTGTGGTACGAAATAGCAATAAGATTGCCATTAAAACACAAAAGAAACATATCTGTGAAACTGATACGATGTGTGTTCGTTCAACTAAGAGAGTTGAAACTTTGTATATATTCAGCAGCTTAGAAACACATTTCTTACCGCAGCTAGATTGGGATATTCCAGAGAGAAAGTGGGCATGTGCTGTAATGGGAAAGATCCCACCTTAAACACTAATGGGAAGCTATCACGGTCATGGCTTGACAATGTGTGCATTCAACTTAGAGAGTTACACTGACGTGTCTATGTAACAATTTGAGAAAGTTTTGTGACGAGAATATCAAAACTGATGTTTCCAAGCAAAATCCCGTATCCTACGAAATAGCAGTAACACTGCCGGTAAAGCACAGAAAATCCACTTCTGTGAAACTGATATAGTGTGTGTTCGTTCAACTAAGAGAGCTGAAACTTTGTTTAGATTCAGCAGCTTACAAACACATTTCTTCTACAAGCTAGATTGGGATATTCCAGACGGAAAGTGGGCATGTGCTCTAATGGGAAACATCTCACCTTAAACAGCAATAGGAGCTTTCATGGAGATTTCTTGACAATGTGTGCATTCAAGTTAGAGAGTTTCACTAATGTGTGTATGTAGCAGCTTGAGAAAGTTTTGTGACGAGAATATCAAAACTATGTTTCCAAGCAAAATCCCATGTGGTACGGAATAGCAGTATCACTGCCGGTAAAGCACAGAAGAAACACATCTGTGAAATTGAGATGGTGTGTTTTCCTTCAACTAAGAGAGTTGAAACTGTGTTTAGATTCAACAGCTTAGAAACACATTTCTTACAGGAGCTAGATTGGGATATTCCAGAAGGAACGTGGGCATGTGCTGTAATGGGAAAGACCTCACTTTGCTCACTAATAGGAAGCTACCAGGGAGATTTATTGACAATGTGTGCATTCAACTAAGAGAGTTACACTGATGTGTGTATGCAGCAGTTTGAGAAATTTCTGTGACGAGAATATCAAAACTCATGTCTCCAATCAAAATCCCGTGTCGTACGAAATAGCAGTAAGAATGCCGGTAAAGCACAGAAGAAACATATCTGTGAAACTGGTATGGTGTGTGTTCGTTCAACTAAGAGAGTTGAAACTTTGTTTAGATTCAGCAACTTAGAAACACATTTCTTACAGAAGCTAGTTTGGGATATTCCAGACGGAAAGTGGGCATGTGCTGTAATGGGAAAGATCTCACCTTAAACAGTAATAGGAGTTTTTAGGGAGATTTCTTGACAATGTGTGCATTGAAGTTAGAGAGTTTCACTGATGTGTGTATGCAGCAGTTTGAGAAAGTTCTGTGACGAGAATATGAAAACTGATGTTTCCGAGCAATATCCCGTGTCGTACGAAATAGCAGTAAGAATGCCGGTAAAGCACAGAAGAAACATATCTGTGAAACTGATATGGTGTGTGTTCGTTCAACTAAGAGAGTTGAAACTTTGTTTAGATTCAGCAACTTAGAAACACATTTCTTACGGAAGCTAGAATGGAATAATCCAGGCGGAAAGGGCGCATGTGCTTTAATGGGAAATATCTCAAATTAAACACTAATAGGAAGCTATAACGGAGATTTCTTGACAATGTGTGCCATAACTTAGAGAGTTACACTGACGTGTGTATGTAGCAGTTTGAGAACGTTTTGTGAGAGAATATCAAAACTGATGTTTCCAAGCAAAATCCCGTGTGGTACGAAACAGCAGTCAGGCTGTCGGTAAAGAAGAGAAGAAAGATAAATTTGAAACTGATATGGTGTGTGTTCGTTCAACTAAGAGAGTTGAAATTTTGTTTACGTTCAGCAGGTTTGAAACACATTTCTTACAGTAGCTAGATTGGGATATTACAGACAGAAAGTGGGCGTGTTCTGTAAAGGGAAAGATCCCACCTTAAACAGTAATATTAAGCTATCACGGAGATGGATTGACAATGTGTGCATTCAACTTAGGGAGTTACACTGACGTGTGTATGTAGCAGTTTGAGAAAGTTTTGTGACGACAATATCAAAACTGATGTTTATAAGCAAAATCCCGTGTCGTACGAAATAGTAGTAACACTGCTGCTAAAGCACAGAAAAACCACATCTGTTTAACTGATATAGTGTGTGTTTGTTCAACTAAGAGAGTTGAAACTTTGTTTAGATTCAGCAGCTTTGAAACACTTTTCTTACAAAAGCTAGACTGGGATATTCCAGACGGAAAGTGAGCATGTGCTGTAATGGGAAAGAGCTCACCTTAAACACTAATAGGAAGTTATCACAGAGATGGTTTGACAATGTGTGCTTGCAACTTAGAGAGTTATACTGATGTGTTTATGCAGCAGTTTGAGAAAGTTCTGTGACGAGAATGTCAAAACTGATGCTTTCTATTAAAATCCTGTGTCATACAAAGTAGCAGTAAGACTGCTGGAAAAGCACAGAAGAAACATATCTGTGAAACTGATATGGTGTGTGCTCGCTCAACTAAGAGAGTTGAAACTTTGTTTAGATTCAGCAGCTAAGAAACACATTTCTTACAGGAGCTAGATTGGGGTATTCCAGACGGAACGTGGGCATGTGCTGTAATGGGAGAGATCTCACTTTACACACTAATACGAATCTATCAGGGAGATATCTTGACAATGTGTGCATTCAACTAAGAGAATTACATAGATGTGTGTATGTAGCAGTTTGAGAAAGTTTTCTGACGAGAGTATCAAAACTGATATTTCCAAGCAAAATCCCGTGTGGTACGAAATAGCAATAAGATTGCCATTAAAACACAAAAGAAACATATCTGTGAAACTGATACGATGTGTGTTCGTTCAACTAAGAGAGTTGAAACTTTGTATATATTCAGCAGCTTAGAAACACATTTCTTACCGCAGCTAGATTGGGATATTCCAGAGAGAAAGTGGGCATGTGCTGTAATGGGAAAGATCCCACCTTAAACACTAATGGGAAGCTATCACGGTCATGGCTTGACAATGTGTGCATTCAACTTAGAGAGTTACACTGACGTGTCTATGTAACAATTTGAGAAAGTTTTGTGACGAGAATATCAAAACTGATGTTTCCAAGCAAAATCCCGTATCCTACGAAATAGCAGTAACACTGCCGGTAAAGCACAGAAAATCCACTTCTGTGAAACTGATATAGTGTGTGTTCGTTCAACTAAGAGAGCTGAAACTTTGTTTAGATTCAGCAGCTTACAAACACATTTCTTCTACAAGCTAGATTGGGATATTCCAGACGGAAAGTGGGCATGTGCTCTAATGGGAAACATCTCACCTTAAACAGCAATAGGAGCTTTCATGGAGATTTCTTGACAATGTGTGCATTCAACTTAGAGAGTTTCACTAATGTGTGTATGTAGCAGCTTGAGAAAGTTTTGTGACGAGAATATCAAAACTGATGTTTCCAAGCAAAATCCCATGTGGTACGGAATAGCAGTATCACTGCCGGTAAAGCACAGAAGAAACACATCTGTGAAATTGAGATGGTGTGTTTTCCTTAACTAAGAGAGTTGAAACTGTGTTTAGATTAGAGCTTAGAAACACATTTCTTAAGGAGCTAGATTGGGATATTCCAGAAGGAACGTGGGCATGTGCTGTAATGGGAAAGACCTCACTTTGCTCACTAATAGGAAGCTACCAGGGAGATTTATTGACAATGTGTGCATTCAACTAAGAGAGTTACACTGATGTGTGTATGCAGCAGTTTGAGAAATTTCTGTGACGAGAATATCAAAACTCATGTTTCCAATCAAAATCCCGTGTCGTACGAAATAGCAGTAAGAATGCCGGTAAAGCACAGAAGAAACATATCTGTGAAACTGGTATGGTGTGTGTTCGTTCAACTAAGAGAGTTGAAACTTTGTTTAGATTCAGCAACTTAGAAACACATTTCTTACAGAAGCTAGTTTGGGATATTCCAGACGGAAAGTGGGCATGTGCTGTAATGGGAAAGATCTCACCTTAAACAGTAATAGGAGTTTTTAGGGAGATTTCTTGACAATGTGTGCATTGAAGTTAGAGAGTTTCACTGATGTGTGTATGCAGCAGTTTGAGAAAGTTCTGTGACGAGAATATGAAAACTGATGTTTCCGAGCAATATCCCGTGTCGTACGAAATAGCAGTAAGAATGCCGGTAAAGCACAGAAGAAACATATCTGTGAAACTGATATGGTGTGTGTTCGTTCAACTAAGAGAGTTGAAACTTTGTTTAGATTCAGCAACTTAGAAACACATTTCTTACGGAAGCTAGAATGGAATAATCCAGGCGGAAAGGGCGCATGTGCTTTAATGGGAAATATCTCAAATTAAACACTAATAGGAAGCTATAACGGAGATTTCTTGACAATGTGTGCCATAACTTAGAGAGTTACACTGACGTGTGTATGTAGCAGTTTGAGAACGTTTTGTGAGAGAATATCAAAACTGATGTTTCCAAGCAAAATCCCGTGTGGTACGAAACAGCAGTCAGGCTGTCGGTAAAGAAGAGAAGAAAGATAAATTTGAAACTGATATGGTGTGTGTTCGTTCAACTAAGAGAGTTGAAATTTTGTTTACGTTCAGCAGGTTTGAAACACATTTCTTACAGTAGCTAGATTGGGATATTACAGACAGAAAGTGGGCGTGTTCTGTAAAGGGAAAGATCCCACCTTAAACAGTAATATTAAGCTATCACGGAGATGGATTGACAATGTGTGCATTCAACTTAGGGAGTTACACTGACGTGTGTATGTAGCAGTTTGAGAAAGTTTTGTGACGACAATATCAAAACTGATGTTTATAAGCAAAATCCCGTGTCGTACGAAATAGTAGTAACACTGCTGCTAAAGCACAGAAAAACCACATCTGTTTAACTGATATAGTGTGTGTTTGTTCAACTAAGAGAGTTGAAACTTTGTTTAGATTCAGCAGCTTTGAAACACTTTTCTTACAAAAGCTAGACTGGGATATTCCAGACGGAAAGTGAGCATGTGCTGTAATGGGAAAGAGCTCACCTTAAACACTAATAGGAAGTTATCACAGAGATGGTTTGACAATGTGTGCTTGCAACTTAGAGAGTTATACTGATGTGTTTATGCAGCAGTTTGAGAAAGTTCTGTGACGAGAATGTCAAAACTGATGCTTTCTATTAAAATCCTGTGTCATACAAAGTAGCAGTAAGACTGCTGGAAAAGCACAGAAGAAACATATCTGTGAAACTGATATGGTGTGTGCTCGCTCAACTAAGAGAGTTGAAACTTTGTTTAGATTCAGCAGCTAAGAAACACATTTCTTACAGGAGCTAGATTGGGGTATTCCAGACGGAACATGGGCATGTGCTGTAATGGGAGAGATCTCACTTTACACACTAATACGAATCTATCAGGGAGATATCTTGACAATGTGTGCATTCAACTAAGAGAATTACATAGATGTGTGTATGTAGCAGTTTGAGAAAGTTTTCTGACGAGAGTATCAAAACTGATATTTCCAAGCAAAATCCCGTGTGGTACGAAATAGCAATAAGATTGCCATTAAAACACAAAAGAAACATATCTGTGAAACTGATACGATGTGTGTTCGTTCAACTAAGAGAGTTGAAACTTTGAATATATTCAGCAGCTTAGAAACACATTTCTTACCGCAGCTAGATTGGGATATTCCAGAGAGAAAGTGGGCATGTGCTGTAATGGGAAAGATCCCACCTTAAACACTAATGGGAAGCTATCACGGTCATGGTTTGACAATGTGTGCATTCAACTTAGAGAGTTACACTGACGTGTCTATGTAACAATTTGAGAAAGTTTTGTGACGAGAATATCAAAACTTGATGTTTCCAAGCAAAATCCCGTATCCTACGAAATAGCAGTAACACTGCCGGTAAAGCACAGAAAATCCACTTCTGTGAAACTGATATAGTGTGTGTTCGTTCAACTAAGAGAGCTGAAACTTTGTTTAGATTCAGCAGCTTACAAACACATTTCTTCTACAAGCTAGATTGGGATATTCCAGACGGAAAGTGGGCATGTGCTCTAATGGGAAAGATCTCACCTTAAACAGTAATAGGAGCTTTTATGGAGATTTCTTGACAATGTGTGCATTCAACTTAGAGAGTTTCACTAATGTGTGTATGTAGCAGCTTGAGAAAGTTTTGTGACGAGAATATCAAAACTGATGTTTCCAAGCAAAATCCCATGTGGTACGGAATAGCAGTATCACTGCCGGTAAAGCACAGAAGAAACACATCTGTGAAATTGAGATGGTGTGTTTTCCTTCAACTAAGAGAGTTGAAACTTGTTTAGATTCAAAGCTTAAAACACATTTCTTAAGGAGCTAGATTGGGATATTCCAAAGGAACGTGGGCATGTGCTTAATGGGAAAGACCTCACTTTGCTCACTAATAGGAAGCTACCAGGGAGATTTATTGACAATGTGTGCATTCAACTAAGAGAGTTACACTGATGTGTGTATGAGCAGTTTGAGAAATTTCTGTGACGAGAATATCAAAACTCATGTTTCCAATCAAAATCCTGTGTCGTACGAAATAGCAGTAAGAATGCCGGTAAAGCACAGAAGAAACATATCTGTGAAACTGGTATGGTGTGTGTTCGTTCAACTAAGAGAGTTGAAACTTTGTTTAGATTCAGCAACTTAGAAACACATTTCTTACAGAAGCTAGTTTGGGATATTCCAGACGGAAAGTGGGCATGTGCTGTAATGGGAAAGATCTCACCTTAAACAGTAATAGGAGTTTTTAGGGAGATTTCTTGACAATGTGTGCATTGAAGTTAGAGAGTTTCACTGATGTGTGTATGCAGCAGTTTGAGAAAGTTCTGTGACGAGAATATCAAAACTGATGTCTCCGAGCAATATCCCGTGTCGTACGAAATAGCAGTAAGAATGCCGGTAAAGCACAGAAGAAACATATCTGTGAAACTGATATGGTGTGTGTTCGTTCAACTAAGAGAGTTGAAACTTTGTTTAGATTCAGCAACTTAGAAACACATTTCTTACGGAAGCTAGAATGGAATAATCCAGGCGGAAAGGGCGCATGTGCTTTAATGGGAAATATCTCAAATTAAACACTAATAGGAAGCTATAACGGAGATTTCTTGACAATGTGTGCCATAACTTAGAGAGTTACACTGACGTGTGTATGTAGCAGTTTGAGAACGTTTTGTGAGAGAATATCAAAACTGATGTTTCCAAGCAAAATCCCGTGTGGTACGAAACAGCAGTCAGGCTGTCGGTAAAGAAGAGAAGAAAGATAAATTTGAAACTGATATGGTGTGTGTTCGTTCAACTAAGAGAGTTGAAATTTTGTTTACGTTCAGCAGGTTTGAAACACATTTCTTACAGTAGCTAGATTGGGATATTACAGACAGAAAGTGGGCGTGTTCTGTAAAGGGAAAGATCCCACCTTAAACAGTAATATTAAGCTATCACGGAGATGGATTGACAATGTGTGCATTCAACTTAGGGAGTTACACTGACGTGTGTATGTAGCAGTTTGAGAAAGTTTTGTGACGACAATATCAAAACTGATGTTTATAAGCAAAATCCCGTGTCGTACGAAATAGTAGTAACACTGCTGCTAAAGCACAGAAAAACCACATCTGTTTAACTGATATAGTGTGTGTTTGTTCAACTAAGAGAGTTGAAACTTTGTTTAGATTCAGCAGCTTTGAAACACTTTTCTTACAAAAGCTAGACTGGGATATTCCAGACGGAAAGTGAGCATGTGCTGTAATGGGAAAGAGCTCACCTTAAACACTAATAGGAAGTTATCACAGAGATGGTTTGACAATGTGTGCTTGCAACTTAGAGAGTTATACTGATGTGTTTATGCAGCAGTTTGAGAAAGTTCTGTGACGAGAATGTCAAAACTGATGCTTTCTATTAAAATCCTGTGTCATACAAAGTAGCAGTAAGACTGCTGGAAAAGCACAGAAGAAACATATCTGTGAAACTGATATGGTGTGTGCTCGCTCAACTAAGAGAGTTGAAACTTTGTTTAGATTCAGCAGCTAAGAAACACATTTCTTACAGGAGCTAGATTGGGGTATTCCAGACGGAACATGGGCATGTGCTGTAATGGGAGAGATCTCACTTTACACACTAATACGAATCTATCAGGGAGATATCTTGACAATGTGTGCATTCAACTAAGAGAATTACATAGATGTGTGTATGTAGCAGTTTGAGAAAGTTTTCTGACGAGAGTATCAAAACTGATATTTCCAAGCAAAATCCCGTGTGGTACGAAATAGCAATAAGATTGCCATTAAAACACAAAAGAAACATATCTGTGAAACTGATACGATGTGTGTTCGTTCAACTAAGAGAGTTGAAACTTTGTATATATTCAGCAGCTTAGAAACACATTTCTTACCGCAGCTAGATTGGGATATTCCAGAGAGAAAGTGGGCATGTGCTGTAATGGGAAAGATCCCACCTTAAACACTAATGGGAAGCTATCACGGTCATGTCTTGACAATGTGTGCATTCAACTTAGAGAGTTACACTGACGTGTCTATGTAGCAATTTGAGAAAGTTTTGTGACGAGAATATCAAAACTGATGTTTCCAAGCAAAATCCCGTATCCTACGAAATAGCAGTAACACTGCCGGTAAAGCACAGAAAATCCACTTCTGTGAAACTGATATAGTGTGTGTTCGTTCAACTAAGAGAGCTGAAACTTTGTTTAGATTCAGCAGCTTACAAACACATTTCTTCTACAAGCTAGATTGGGATATTCCAGACGGAAAGTGGGCATGTGCTCTAATGGGAAAGATCTCACCTTAAACAGCAATAGGAGCTTTCATGGAGATTTCTTGACAATGTGTGCATTCAACTTAGAGAGTTTCACTAATGTGTGTATGTAGCAGCTTGAGAAAGTTTTGTGACGAGAATATCAAAACTGATGTTTCCAAGCAAAATCCCATGTGGTACGGAATAGCAGTATCACTGCCGGTAAAGCACAGAAGAAACACATTGTGAAATTGAGATGGTGTGTTTTCCTTAACTAAGAGAGTTGAAACTGTGTTTAGATTCAACAGCTTAGAAACACATTTCTTACAGGAGCTAGATTGGGATATTCCAGAAGGAACGTGGGCATGTGCTGTAATGGGAAAGACCTCACTTTGCTCACTAATAGGAAGCTACCAGGGAGATTTATTGACAATGTGTGCATTCAACTAAGAGAGTTACACTGATGTGTGTATGCAGCAGTTTGAGAAATTTCTGTGACGAGAATATCCAAACTCATGTCTCCAATCAAAATCCCGTGTCGTACGAAATAGCAGTAAGAATGCCGGTAAAGCACAGAAGAAACATATCTGTGAAACTGGTATGGTGTGTGTTCGTTCAACTAAGAGAGTTGAAACTTTGTTTAGATTCAGCAACTTAGAAACACATTTCTTACAGAAGCTAGTTTGGGATATTCCAGACGGAAAGTGGGCATGTGCTGTAATGGGAAAGATCTCACCTTAAACAGTAATAGGAGTTTTTAGGGAGATTTCTTGACAATGTGTGCATTGAAGTTAGAGAGTTTCACTGATGTGTGTATGCAGCAGTTTGAGAAAGTTCTGTGACGAGAATATGAAAACTGATGTCTCCGAGCAATATCCCGTGTCGTACGAAATAGCAGTAAGAATGCCGGTAAAGCACAGAAGAAACATATCTGTGAAACTGATATGGTGTGTGTTCGTTCAACTAAGAGAGTTGAAACTTTGTTTAGATTCAGCAACTTAGAAACACATTTCTTACGGAAGCTAGAATGGAATAATCCAGGCGGAAAGGGCGCATGTGCTTTAATGGGAAATATCTCAAATTAAACACTAATAGGAAGCTATAACGGAGATTTCTTGACAATGTGTGCCATAACTTAGAGAGTTACACTGACGTGTGTATGTAGCAGTTTGAGAACGTTTTGTGAGAGAATATCAAAACTGATGTTTCCAAGCAAAATCCCGTGTGGTACGAAACAGCAGTCAGGCTGTCGGTAAAGAAGAGAAGAAAGATAAATTTGAAACTGATATGGTGTGTGTTCGTTCAACTAAGAGAGTTGAAATTTTGTTTACGTTCAGCAGGTTTGAAACACATTTCTTACAGTAGCTAGATTGGGATATTACAGACAGAAAGTGGGCGTGTTCTGTAAAGGGAAAGATCCCACCTTAAACAGTAATATTAAGCTATCACGGAGATGGATTGACAATGTGTGCATTCAACTTAGGGAGTTACACTGACGTGTGTATGTAGCAGTTTGAGAAAGTTTTGTGACGACAATATCAAAACTGATGTTTATAAGCAAAATCCCGTGTCGTACGAAATAGTAGTAACACTGCTGCTAAAGCACAGAAAAACCACATCTGTTTAACTGATATAGTGTGTGTTTGTTCAACTAAGAGAGTTGAAACTTTGTTTAGATTCAGCAGCTTTGAAACACTTTTCTTACAAAAGCTAGACTGGGATATTCCAGACGGAAAGTGAGCATGTGCTGTAATGGGAAAGAGCTCACCTTAAACACTAATAGGAAGTTATCACAGAGATGGTTTGACAATGTGTGCTTGCAACTTAGAGAGTTATACTGATGTGTTTATGCAGCAGTTTGAGAAAGTTCTGTGACGAGAATGTCAAAACTGATGCTTTCTATTAAAATCCTGTGTCATACAAAGTAGCAGTAAGACTGCTGGAAAAGCACAGAAGAAACATATCTGTGAAACTGATATGGTGTGTGCTCGCTCAACTAAGAGAGTTGAAACTTTGTTTAGATTCAGCAGCTAAGAAACACATTTCTTACAGGAGCTAGATTGGGGTATTCCAGACGGAACATGGGCATGTGCTGTAATGGGAGAGATCTCACTTTACACACTAATACGAATCTATCAGGGAGATATCTTGACAATGTGTGCATTCAACTAAGAGAATTACATAGATGTGTGTATGTAGCAGTTTGAGAAAGTTTTCTGACGAGAGTATCAAAACTGATATTTCCAAGCAAAATCCCGTGTGGTACGAAATAGCAATAAGATTGCCATTAAAACACAAAAGAAACATATCTGTGAAACTGATACGATGTGTGTTCGTTCAACTAAGAGAGTTGAAACTTTGAATATATTCAGCAGCTTAGAAACACATTTCTTACCGCAGCTAGATTGGGATATTCCAGAGAGAAAGTGGGCATGTGCTGTAATGGGAAAGATCCCACCTTAAACACTAATGGGAAGCTATCACGGTCATGGCTTGACAATGTGTGCATTCAACTTAGAGAGTTACACTGACGTGTCTATGTAACAATTTGAGAAAGTTTTGTGACGAGAATATCAAAACTGATGTTTCCAAGCAAAATCCCGTATCCTACGAAATAGCAGTAACACTGCCGGTAAAGCACAGAAAATCCACTTCTGTGAAACTGATATAGTGTGTGTTCGTTCAACTAAGAGAGCTGAAACTTTGTTTAGATTCAGCAGCTTACAAACACATTTCTTCTACAAGCTAGATTGGGATATTCAACGGAAAGTGGGCATGTGCTCTAATGGGAAACATCTCACCTTAAACAGCAATAGGAGCTTTCATGGAGATTTTTTGACAATGTGTGCATTCAACTTAGAGAGTTTCACTAATGTGTGTATGTAGCAGCTTGAGAAAGTTTTGTGACGAGAATATCAAACTGATGTTTCCAAGCAAAATCCCATGTGAGAATCACTGCCGGTAAAGCCAGAAGAACACACTGTGAAATTGAGATGGTGTGTTTTCCTAACTAAGAGAGTTGAAACTGTGTTTAGATTCAACAGCTTAGAAACACATCTAAGGAGCTAGATTGGGATATTCCAGAAGGAACGTGGGCATGTGCTGTAATGGGAAAGACCTACTTTGCTACTAATAGGAAGCTACCAGGGAGATTTATTGACAATGTGTGCATTCAACTAAGAGAGTTACACTGATGTGTGTATGCAGCAGTTTGAGAAATTTCTGTGACGAGAATATCAAAACTATGTTTCCAAGCAAAATCCCGTGTCGTACGAAATAGCAGTAAGAATGCCGGTAAAGCACAGAAGAAACATATCTGTGAAACTGGTATGGTGTGTGTTCGTTCAACTAAGAGAGTTGAAACTTTGTTTAGATTCAGCAACTTAGAAACACATTTCTTACAGAAGCTAGTTTGGGATATTCCAGACGGAAAGTGGGCATGTGCTGTAATGGGAAAGATCTCACCTTAAACAGTAATAGGAGTTTTTAGGGAGATTTCTTGACAATGTGTGCATTCAACTTAGAGAGTTTCACTGATGTGTGTATGCAGCAGTTTGAGAAAGTTCTGTGACGAGAATATGCAAACTGATGTCTCCGAGCAATATCCCGTGTCGTACGAAATAGCAGTAAGAATGCCGGTAAAGCACAGAAGAAACATATCTGTGAAACTGATATGGTGTGTGTTCGTTCAACTAAGAGAGTTGAAACTTTGTTTAGATTCAGCAACTTAGAAACACATTTCTTACGGAAGCTAGAATGGAATAATCCAGGCGGAAAGGGCGCATGTGCTTTAATGGGAAATATCTCAAATTAAACACTAATAGGAAGCTATAACGGAGATTTCTTGACAATGTGTGCCATAACTTAGAGAGTTACACTGACGTGTGTATGTAGCAGTTTGAGAACGTTTTGTGAGAGAATATCAAAACTGATGTTTCCAAGCAAAATCCCGTGTGGTACGAAACAGAGTAGGCTGTCGGTAAAGAAGAGAAGAAAGATAAATTTGAAACTGATATGGTGTGTGTTGTTAACTAAGAGAGTTGAAATTTTGTTACGTTAGAGGTTTGAAACACATTTCTTACAGTAGCTAGATTGGGATATTACAGACAGAAAGTGGGCGTGTTCTGTAAAGGGAAAGATCCCACCTTAAACAGTAATATTAAGCTATCACGGAGATGGATTGACAATGTGTGCATTCAACTTAGGGAGTTACACTGACGTGTGTATGTAGCAGTTTGAGAAAGTTTTGTGACGACAATATCAAAACTGATGTTTATAAGCAAAATCCCGTGTCGTACGAAATAGTAGTAACACTGCTGCTAAAGCACAGAAAAACCACATCTGTTTAACTGATATAGTGTGTGTTTGTTCAACTAAGAGAGTTGAAACTTTGTTTAGATTCAGCAGCTTTGAAACACTTTTCTTACAAAAGCTAGACTGGGATATTCCAGACGGAAAGTGAGCATGTGCTGTAATGGGAAAGAGCTCACCTTAAACACTAATAGGAAGTTATCACAGAGATGGTTTGACAATGTGTGCTTGCAACTTAGAGAGTTATACTGATGTGTTTATGCAGCAGTTTGAGAAAGTTCTGTGACGAGAATGTCAAAACTGATGCTTTCTATTAAAATCCTGTGTCATACAAAGTAGCAGTAAGACTGCTGGAAAAGCACAGAAGAAACATATCTGTGAAACTGATATGGTGTGTGCTCGCTCAACTAAGAGAGTTGAAACTTTGTTTAGATTCAGCAGCTAAGAAACACATTTCTTACAGGAGCTAGATTGGGGTATTCCAGACGGAACATGGGCATGTGCTGTAATGGGAGAGATCTCACTTTACACACTAATACGAATCTATCAGGGAGATATCTTGACAATGTGTGCATTCAACTAAGAGAATTACATAGATGTGTGTATGTAGCAGTTTGAGAAAGTTTTCTGACGAGAGTATCAAAACTGATATTTCCAAGCAAAATCCCGTGTGGTACGAAATAGCAATAAGATTGCCATTAAAACACAAAAGAAACATATCTGTGAAACTGATACGATGTGTGTTCGTTCAACTAAGAGAGTTGAAACTTTGTATATATTCAGCAGCTTAGAAACACATTTCTTACCGAAGCTAGATTGGGATATTCCAGAGAGAAAGTGGGCATGTGCTGTAATGGGAAAGATCCCACCTTAAACACTAATGGGAAGCTATCACGGTCATGGCTTGACAATGTGTGCATTCAACTTAGAGAGTTACACTGACGTGTCTATGTAACAATTTGAGAAAGTTTTGTGACGAGAATATCAAAACTGATGTTTCCAAGCAAAATCCCGTATCCTACGAAATAGCAGTAACACTGCCGGTAAAGCACAGAAAATCCACTTCTGTGAAACTGATATAGTGTGTGTTCGTTCAACTAAGAGAGCTGAAACTTTGTTTAGATTCAGCAGCTTACAAACACATTTCTTCTACAAGCTAGATTGGGATATTCCAGACGGAAAGTGGGCATGTGCTCTAATGGGAAAGATCTCACCTTAAACAGTAATAGGAGCTTTCATGGAGATTTCTTGACAATGTGTGCATTCAACTTAGAGAGTTTCACTAATGTGTGTATGTAGCAGCTTGAGAAAGTTTTGTGACGAGAATATCAAAACTGATGTTTCCAAGCAAAATCCCATGTGGTACGGAATAGCAGTATCACTGCCGGTAAAGCACAGAAGAAACACACCTGTGAAATTGAGATGGTGTGTTTTCCTTAACTAAGAGAGTTGAAACTGTGTTTAGATTCAACAGCTTAGAAACACATTTCTTACAGGAGCTAGATTGGGATATTCCAGAAGGAACGTGGGCATGTGCTGTAATGGGAAAGACCTCACTTTGCTCACTAATAGGAAGCTACTAGGGAGATTTATTGACAATGTGTGCATTCAACTAAGAGAGTTACACTGATGTGTGTATGCAGCAGTTTGAGAAATTTCTGTGACGAGAATATCCTAACTCATGTCTCCAAGCAGAATCCCGTGTCGTACGAAATAGCAGTAAGAATGCCGGTAAAGCACAGAAGAAACATATCTGTGAAACTGGTATGGTGTGTGTTCGTTCAACTAAGAGAGTTGAAACTTTGTTTAGATTCAGCAGCTTAGAAACACATTTCTTACAGAAGCTAGTTTGGGATATTCCAGACGGAAAGTGGGCATGTGCTGTAATGGGAAAGATCTCACCTTAAACAGTAATAGGAGTTTTTAGGGAGATTTCTTGACAATGTGTGCATTGAAGTTAGAGAGTTTCACTGATGTGTGTATGCAGCAGTTTGAGAAAGTTCTGTGACGAGAATATGAAAACTGATGTTTCCGAGCAATATCCCGTGTCGTACGAAATAGCAGTAAGAATGCCGGTAAAGCACAGAAGAAACATATCTGTGAAACTGATATGGTGTGTGTTCGTTCAACTAAGAGAGTTGAAACTTTGTTTAGATTCAGCAACTTAGAAACACATTTCTTACGGAAGCTAGAATGGAATAATCCAGGCGGAAAGGGCGCATGTGCTTTAATGGGAAATATCTCAAATTAAACACTAATAGGAAGCTATAACGGAGATTTCTTGACAATGTGTGCCATAACTTAGAGAGTTACACTGACGTGTGTATGTAGCAGTTTGAGAACGTTTTGTGAGAGAATATCAAAACTGATGTTTCCAAGCAAAATCCCGTGTGGTACGAAACAGCAGTCAGGCTGTCGGTAAAGAAGAGAAGAAAGATAAATTTGAAACTGATATGGTGTGTGTTCGTTCAACTAAGAGAGTTGAAATTTTGTTTACGTTCAGCAGGTTTGAAACACATTTCTTACAGTAGCTAGATTGGGATATTACAGACAGAAAGTGGGCGTGTTCTGTAAAGGGAAAGATCCCACCTTAAACAGTAATATTAAGCTATCACGGAGATGGATTGACAATGTGTGCATTCAACTTAGGGAGTTACACTGACGTGTGTATGTAGCAGTTTGAGAAAGTTTTGTGACGACAATATCAAAACTGATGTTTATAAGCAAAATCCCGTGTCGTACGAAATAGTAGTAACACTGCTGCTAAAGCACAGAAAAACCACATCTGTTTAACTGATATAGTGTGTGTTTGTTCAACTAAGAGAGTTGAAACTTTGTTTAGATTCAGCAGCTTTGAAACACTTTTCTTACAAAAGCTAGACTGGGATATTCCAGACGGAAAGTGAGCATGTGCTGTAATGGGAAAGAGCTCACCTTAAACACTAATAGGAAGTTATCACAGAGATGGTTTGACAATGTGTGCTTGCAACTTAGAGAGTTATACTGATGTGTTTATGCAGCAGTTTGAGAAAGTTCTGTGACGAGAATGTCAAAACTGATGCTTTCTATTAAAATCCTGTGTCATACAAAGTAGCAGTAAGACTGCTGGAAAAGCACAGAAGAAACATATCTGTGAAACTGATATGGTGTGTGCTCGCTCAACTAAGAGAGTTGAAACTTTGTTTAGATTCAGCAGCTAAGAAACACATTTCTTACAGGAGCTAGATTGGGGTATTCCAGACGGAACATGGGCATGTGCTGTAATGGGAGAGATCTCACTTTACACACTAATACGAATCTATCAGGGAGATACCTTGACAATGTGTGCATTCAACTAAGAGAATTACATAGATGTGTGTATGTAGCAGTTTGAGAAAGTTTTCTGACAGAGAGTATCAAAACTGATATTTCCAAGCAAAATCCCGTGTGGTACGAAATAGCAATAAGATTGCCATTAAAACACAAAAGAAACATATCTGTGAAACTGATACGATGTGTGTTCGTTCAACTAAGAGAGTTGAAACTTTGAATATATTCAGCAGCTTAGAAACACATTTCTTACCGCAGCTAGATTGGGATATTCCAGAGAGAAAGTGGGCATGTGCTGTAATGGGAAAGATCCCACCTTAAACACTAATGGGAAGCTATCACGGTCATGGTTTGACAATGTGTGCATTCAACTTAGAGAGTTACACTGACGTGTCTATGTAACAATTTGAGAAAGTTTTGTGACGAGAATATCAAAACTGATGTTTCCAAGCAAAATCCCGTATCCTACGAAATAGCAGTAACACTGCCGGTAAAGCACAGAAAATCCACTTCTGTGAAACTGATATAGTGTGTGTTCGTTCAACTAAGAGAGCTGAAACTTTGTAGATAGACAAACAATGGGAATTCCAGCGGAAATGGCATGTGCTGTAATGAAAATTCACTTAAACAGAAAGGAGAGGAATCAATGCATTCAACTTAGAATTCATAGGTAGAGCATTGAAAATTTGTGACGAAACAACATTTTCCAAGCAAAACCGTGGTACGAAAGCAAAGCCAAGCACAAAGAACACTTAAATAAGGTGTGTTTCTTATAAGAGATAAACTTTAATTCAACTTAGACTTCTTAACAAGGGATATTCAGAAGGAACGGGGCACTAAGGGAAAACTCACTAAACTAAAGGAAGTAAGGAGATTGACAATGGATTAATAAATTAATAGTGTGTATGAGCAGAAAATTTTTACAAATATCAAAACATTTTCCAAAAACTCTACGAAATAGCAGAAATGCCGTAAAGCACAAAGAACATATCTGTGAAACTGATATGGTGTTGTTCTTCAACTAAGAGAGCTAAACTTTGTTTAGATTCAGCAACTTAGAAACTCATTTCTTACAGAAGCTAGTTTGGGATATTCCAGACGGAAAGTGGGCATGTGCTGTAATGGGAAAGATCTCACCTTAAACAGTAATAGGAGTTTTTAGGGAGATTTCTTGACAATGTGTGCATTCAACTTAGAGAGTTTCACTGATGTGTGTATGCAGCAGTTTTGAAAGTTCTGTGACGAGAACATCCTAACTGATGTCTCCGAGCAAAATCCCGTGTCGTACGAAATAGCAGTAAGAATGCCAGTAAAGCACAGAAGAAACATATCTGTGAAACTGATATGGTGTGTGTTCGTTCAACTAAGAGAGTTGAAACTTTGTTTACATTCAGCACATTAGAAACACATTTCTTACGGAAGCTAGAATGGAATAATCCAGGCGGAAAGGGCGCATGTGCTTTAATGGGAAATATCTCAAATTAAACACTAATAGGAAGCTATCACGGAGATATCTTGACAATGTGTGCATTCAACTTAGAGAGTTACACTGACGTGTGTATGTAGCAGTTTGAGAACGTTTTCACACGAGAGTATCAAAACTGATATTTCCAAGAAAAATCCCGTGTCATACAAAATAGCATTAAGACTGCTGCTAAAGCACAGAAGAAACATGTCTGTGAAACTGATATGGTGTTTGTTCGCTCAACAAAGAGAGTTGAAACTTTGTTTAGATTCAGCAGCTTAGAAACACATTTCTTAGACAAGCTAGATGGGGATATTCCAGACGGAAAGTGTGCATGTGCTGTAATGGGAAATATCTCACCTTAAACAGCAATAGGAGCTTTCATGGAGATTTCTTGAGATGTGTGCATTGAAGTTAGAGAGTTTCACTGATGTGTGTATGTAGCAGTTTGCGAAAGTTTTGTGACGAGAATATCAAAACTGATGTTTCCAAGCAAAATCCCGTATCCAACGAAATAGCAGTAACACTGCCGGTAAAGCACAGAAAATCCAATTCTGTGAAACTGATATAGTGTGTGTTCGTTCAACTAAGAGAGCTGAAACTTTGTTTAGATTCAGCAGCTTACAAACACATTTCTTCTACAAGCTAGATTGGGATATTCCAGACGGAAAGTGGGCATGTGCTCTAATGGGAAACATCTCACCTTAAACAGCAATAGGAGCTTTCATGGAGATTTCTTGACAATGTGTGCATTCAAGTTAGAGAGTTTCACTAATGTGTGTATGTAGCTGCGTGAGAAAGTTTTGTGACGAGAATATCAAAACTGATGTTTCCAAGCAAAATCCCATGTGGTACGGAATAGCAGCATCACTGCCGGTAAAGCACAGAAGAAACACACCTGTGAAATTGAGATGGTGTGTTTTCCTTCAACTAAGAGAGTTGAAACTGTGTTTAGATTCAACAGCTTAGAAACACATTTCTTACAGGAGCTAGATTGGGATATTCCAGAAGGAACGTGGGCATGTGCTGTAATGGGAAAGACCTCACTTTGCTCACTAATAGGAAGCTACCAGGGAGATTTATTGACAATGTGTGCATTCAACTAAGAGAGTTACACTGATGTGTGTATGCAGCAGTTTGAGAAATTTCTGTGACGAGAATATCAAAACTCATGTTTCCAATCAAAATCCCATGTCGTACGAAATAGCAGTAAGAATGCCGGTAAAGCACAGAAGAAACATATCTGTGAAACTGGTATGGTGTGTGTTCGTTCAACTAAGAGAGTTGAAACTGTTTAGATTCAGCAACTTAGAAACACATTTCTTACAGAAGCTAGTTTGGGATATTCCAGACGGAAAGTGGACATGTGCTGTAATGGGAAAGATCTCACCTTAAACAGTAATAGGAGTTTTTAGGGAGATTTCTTGACAATGTGTGCATTCAGCTTAGAGAGTTTCACTGATGTGTGTATGCAGCAGTTTGAGAAAGTTCTGTGACGAGAATATCCTAACTGATGTCTCCGAGCAGAATCCCGTGTCGTACGAAATAGCAGTAAGAATGCCGGTAAAGCACAGAAGAAACATATCTGTGAAACTGATATGGTGTGTGTTCGTTCAACTAAGAGAGTTGAAACTTTGTTTAGATTCAGCAGCTTAGAAACACATTTCTTACAGAAGCTAGTTTGGGATATTCCAGACGGAAAGTGGGCATGTGCTGTAATGGGAAAGATCTCACCTTAAACAGTAATAGGAGTTTTTAGGGAGATTTCTTGACAATGTGTGCATTGAAGTTGAGAGTTTCACTGATGTGTGTATGCAGCAGTTTGAGAAAGTTCTGTGACGAGAATATGAAAACTGATGTTTCCGAGCAATATCCCGTGTCGTACGAAATAGCAGTAAGAATGCCGGTAAAGCACAGAAGAAACATATCTGTGAAACTGATATGGTGTGTGTTCGTTCAACTAAGAGAGTTGAAACTTTGTTTAGATTCAGCAACTTAGAAACACATTTCTTAGGGAAGCTAGAATGGAATAATCCAGGCGGAAAGGGCGCATGTGCTTTAATGGGAAATATCTCAAATTAAACACTAATAGGAAGCTATAACGGAGATTTCTTGACAATGTGTGCCATAACTTAGAGAGTTACACTGACGTGTGTATGTAGCAGTTTGAGAACGTTTTGTGAGAGAATATCAAAACTGATGTTTCCAAGCAAAATCCCGTGTGGTACGAAACAGCAGTCAGGCTGTCGGTAAAGAAGAGAAGAAAGATAAATTTGAAACTGATATGGTGTGTGTTCGTTCAACTAAGAGAGTTGAAATTTTGTTTACGTTCAGCAGGTTTGAAACACATTTCTTACAGTAGCTAGATTGGGATATTACAGACAGAAAGTGGGCGTGTTCTGTAAAGGGAAAGATCCCACCTTAAACAGTAATATTAAGCTATCACGGAGATGGATTGACAATGTGTGCATTCAACTTAGGGAGTTACACTGACGTGTGTATGTAGCAGTTTGAGAAAGTTTTGTGACGACAATATCAAAACTGATGTTTATAAGCAAAATCCCGTGTCGTACGAAATAGTAGTAACACTGCTGCTAAAGCACAGAAAAACCACATCTGTTTAACTGATATAGTGTGTGTTTGTTCAACTAAGAGAGTTGAAACTTTGTTTAGATTCAGCAGCTTTGAAACACTTTTCTTACAAAAGCTAGACTGGGATATTCCAGACGGAAAGTGAGCATGTGCTGTAATGGGAAAGAGCTCACCTTAAACACTAATAGGAAGTTATCACAGAGATGGTTTGACAATGTGTGCTTGCAACTTAGAGAGTTATACTGATGTGTTTATGCAGCAGTTTGAGAAAGTTCTGTGACGAGAATGTCAAAACTGATGCTTTCTATTAAAATCCTGTGTCATACAAAGTAGCAGTAAGACTGCTGGAAAAGCACAGAAGAAACATATCTGTGAAACTGATATGGTGTGTGCTCGCTCAACTAAGAGAGTTGAAACTTTGTTTAGATTCAGCAGCTAAGAAACACATTTCTTACAGGAGCTAGATTGGGGTATTCCAGACGGAACATGGGCATGTGCTGTAATGGGAGAGATCTCACTTTACACACTAATACGAATCTATCAGGGAGATACCTTGACAATGTGTGCATTCAACTAAGAGAATTACATAGATGTGTGTATGTAGCAGTTTGAGAAAGTTTTCTGAAGAGAGTATCAAAACTGATATTTCCAAGCAAAATCCCGTGTGGTACGAAATAGCAATAAGATTGCCATTAAAACACAAAAGAAACATATCTGTGAAACTGATACGATGTGTGTTCGTTCAACTAAGAGAGTTGAAACTTTGAATATATTCAGCAGCTTAGAAACACATTTCTTACCGCAGCTAGATTGGGATATTCCAGAGAGAAAGTGGGCATGTGCTGTAATGGGAAAGATCCCACCTTAAACACTAATGGGAAGCTATCACGGTCATGGCTTGACAATGTGTGCATTCAACTTAGAGAGTTACACTGACGTGTCTATGTAACAATTTGAGAAAGTTTTGTGACGAGAATATCAAAACTGATGTTTCCAAGCAAAATCCCGTATCCTACGAAATAGCAGTAACACTGCCGGTAAAGCACAGAAAATCCACTTCTGTGAAACTGATATAGTGTGTGTTCGTTCAACTAAGAGAGCTGAAACTTTGTTTAGATTCAGCAACTTAGAAACACATTTCTTATACAAGCTAGATTGGGATATTCCAGACGGAAAGTGGGCATGTGCTGTAATGGGAAAGATCTCACCTTAAACAGTAATAGGAGCTTTAAGGGAGATTTCTTGACAATGTGTGCATTCAAGTTAGAGAGTTTCACTAATGTGTGTATGTAGCAGTTTGAGAAAGTTTTGTGACGAGAATATCCAAACTGATGTCTCCAAGCAAAATCCCGTGTGGTACGAAATAGCAGTAAGAATGCCAGTAAAGCACAGAAGAAACATATCTGTGAAATTGATATGGTGTGTTTTCGTTCAACTAAGAGAGTTGAAACTTTGTTTAGATTCAGCAGCTTAGAAACACATTTCTTACAGGAGCTAGATTGGGATATTCCAGGAGGAAAGTGGGCATGTGCTTTAATGGGAAAGATCTCACATTACTCACTAATAGGAAGCTACCAGGGAGATTTATTGACAATGTGTGCATTCAACTAAGAGAGTTACACTGATGTGTGTATGCAGCAGTTTGAGAAATTTCTGTGACGAGAATATCAAAACTCATGTTTCCAATCAAAATCCCGTGTCGTACGAAATAGCAGTAAGAATGCCGGTAAAGCACAGAAGAAACATATCTGTGAAACTGGTATGGTGTGTGTTCGCTCAACTAAGAGAGTTGAAACTTTGTTTAGATTCAGCAACTTAGAAACACATTTCTTAGAGAAGCTAGTTGGGGATATTCCAGACGGAAAGTGGACATGTGCTGTAATGGGAAAGATCTCACCTTAAACAGTAATAGGAGTTTTTAGGGAGATTTCTTGACAATGTGTGCATTCAAGCTTAGAGAGTTTCACTGATGTGTGTATGCAGCAGTTTGAGAAAGTTCTGTGACGAGAATATCCAAACTGATGTCTCCGAGCAAAATCCCGTGTCGTACGAAATAGCAGTAAGAATGCCGGTAAAGCACAGAAGAAACATATCTGTGAAACTGATATGGTGTGTGTTCGTTCAACTAAGAGAGTTGAAACTTTGTTTAGATTCAGCAACTTAGAAACACATTTCTTACGGAAGCTAGATTGGGATAATCCAGGCGGAAAGGGGGCATGTGCTTTAATGGGAAATATCTCAACTTAAACACTAATAGGAAGCTATCAGGGAGATTTCTTGACAATGTGTGCATTCAACTTAGAGAGTTACACTGACGTGTGTATGTAGCAGTTTGAGAACGTTTTGTGACGAGAATATCAAAACTGATGTTTCCAAGCAAAATCCCGTGTCGTACGAAATAGCAGTAAGACTGCTGGTAAAGCACAGAAGAAACATATCTGTGAAACTGATATGGTGTGTGTTCGCTCAACTAAGAGAGTTGAAACTTTGTTTAGATTCAGCAGCTTAGAAACACATTTCTTACAGGAGCTAGATTGGGATATTCCAGACGGAAAGTGGGCATGTGCTGTAATGGGAAAGATCTCAACTTAAACACTAATAGGAAGCTATCACGGAGATTTATTGACAATGTGTGCATTCAACTTAGAGAGTTACACTGATGTGTGTATGTAGCAGTTTGAGAAAGTTTTGTGACGAGAATATCAAAACTGATGTTTCCAAGCAAAATCCCGTGTCGTACGAAATAGCAGTAACACTGCTGGTAAAGCACAGAAAAACATATCTGTGAAACTGATATGGTGTGTGTTCGTTCAACTAAGAGAGTTGAAACTTTGTTTAGATTCAGCAGCTTAGAAACACATTTCTTTACAGAAGCTAGATTGGGATATTCCAGACGGAAAGTGGGCATGTGCTGTAATGGGAAAGATCTCACCTTAAACAGTAATAGGAAGTTATCACGGAGATGTCTTGACAATGTGTGCATTCAACTTAGAGAGTTACACTGATGTGTGTATGTAGCAGTTTGAGAAAGTTTTGTGACGAGAATATCAAAACTGATGTTTCCAAGCAAAATCCCGTGTCATACGAAATAGCAGTAAGACTGCTGGTAAAGCACAGAAGAAACATATCTGTGAAACTGATATGGTGTGTGTTCGCTCAACTAAGAGAGTTGAAACTTTGTTTAGATTCAGCAGCTTAGAAACACATTTCTTACAGGAGCTAGATTGGGATATTCCAGACGGAAAGTGGGCATGTGCTGTAATGGGAAAGATCTCACTTTAAACACTAATAGGAAGCTATCAGGGAGATATCTTGACAATGTGTGCATTCAACTAAGAGAATTACACTGATGTGTGTATGTAGCAGTTTGAGAAAGTTTTCTGACGAGAGTATCAAAAGTGATGTTTCCAAGCAAAATCCCGTGTCGTACGAAATAGCAGTAAGACTACCGGTAAAGCACAGAAGAAACATATCTGTGAAACTGATATGGTGTGTGTTCGTTCAACTAAGAGAGTTGAAACTTTGTTTAGATTCAGCAGCTTAGAAACACATTTCTTACAGGAGCTAGATTGGGATATTCCAGACGGGAAAGTGGGCATGTGCTGTAATGGGAAAGATCTCACCTTAAACACTAATAGGAAGCTATCAGGGAGATGGTTTGACAATGTGTGCATTCAACTTAGAGAGTTACACTGACGTGTGTATGTAGCAGTTTGAGAAAGTTTTGTGAGGAGAATATCAAAACTGATGTTTCCAAGCAAAATCCCGTGTGGTACGAAATAGCAGTAAGACTGCCATTAAAACACAAAAGAAACATATCTGTGAAACTGATATGGTGTGTGTTCGTTCAACTAAGAGAGTTGAAACTTTGTTTAGATTCAGCAGCTTAGAAACACATTTCTTACCGAAGCTAGATTGGGATATTCCAGACGGAAAGTGGGCATGTGCTGTAATGGGAAAGATCCCACCTTAAACACTAATAGGAAGCTATCACGGAGATTGCTTGACAATGTGTGCATTCAACTTAGAGAGTTACACTGACGTGTGTATGTAGCAGTTTGAGAAAGTTTTGTGACGAGAATATCAAAACTGATGTTTCCAAGCAAAATCCCGTGTCGTACGAAATAGCAGTAAGACTGCCGGTAAAGCACAGAAGAAACCATATCTGTGAAACTGATATGGTGTGTGTTCGTTCAACTAAGAGAGTTGAAACTTTGTTTAGATTCAGCAGCTTAGAAACACATTTCTTACAGAAGCTAGATTGGGATATTCCACACGGAAAGTGGGCATGTGCTGTAATGGGAAAGATCTCACCTTAAACACTAATAGGGAGCTATAAGGGAGATGGCTTGACAATGTGTGCATTCAACTTAGAGAGTTACACTGATGTGTGTATGTAGCAGTTTGAGAACGTTCTGTGACGAGAATATCAAAACTGATGTTTCCAAGCAAAATCCCGTGTCGTAAGAAATAGCAGTAAGACTGCCGGTAAAGCACAGAAGAAACATATCTGTGAAATTGATATGGTGTGTGTTCGTTCAACTAAGAGAGTTGAAACTTTGTTTAGATTCAGCAGCTTAGAAACACATTTCTTACAGAAGCTAGATTGGGATATTCCAGACGGAAAGTGTGCGTGTGGTGTAATGGGAAAGATCTCACCTTAAACACTAATAGGAAAGTATCACGGAGATGGCTTGACAATGTGTGCATTCAACTTAGAGAGTTACACTGACGTGTGTATGTAGCAGTTTGAGAAAGATTTGTGACGAGAATATCAAAACTGATGTTTCCAAGAAAAATCCCGTATCCTACGAAATAGCAGTAAGACTGCGGGTAAAGCACAGAAGAAACATATCTGTGAAACTGATATGGTGTGTGTTCGTTCAACTAAGAGAGTTGAAAATTTGTTTAGATTCAGCAGACTTAGAAACACATTTCTTACAGAAGCTAGATTGGGATATTCCAGAAGGAAAGTGGGCATGTGCTGTAATGGGAAATATCTCACCTTAAACAGTAATAGGAAGCTCTCAGGGAGATTTCTTGACAATGTGTGCATTCAACTTAGAGAGTTTCACTGATGTGTGTATGTAGCAGTTAGAGAACATTTTCTGACGAGAATATCAAAACTGATGTTTCCAAGCAAAATCCCGTGTCATACGAAATAGCAGTAAGACTGCCGGTAAAGCACAGAAGAAACATGCCTGTGAAACTGATATGGTGTGTGTTCATTCAACTAAGAGAGTTGAAACTTTGTTTAGATTCAGCAGCTTAGAAACACATTTCTTACAGAAGCTAGATTGGGATATTCCAGACGGAAAGTGAGCATGTGCTGTAATGGGAAATATCTCACCTTAAACACTAATAGGAAGCTATCACGGAGATGTCTTGACAATGTGTGCATTCAACTTAGGGAGTTACACTGATGTGTGTATGTAGCAGTTTGAGAAAGTTTTCTGACGAGAATATCAAAACTGATGTTTCCAAGCAAAATCCCGTGTCGTACGAAATAGTAGTAAGACTGCCGGTAAAGCACAGAAAAAACATATCTGTGAAACTGATATGGTGTGTGTTCGTTCAACTAAGAGAGTTGAAAGTTTGTTTAGATTCAGCAGCTTGAGAAACACATTTCTTACAGAAGCTAGTTTGGGATATTCCACACGGAAAGTGGGCATGTGCTGTAATGGGAAAGATCTCACCTTAAACACTAATTAGAAAGCTATCACGGAGATTTCTTGACAATGTGTGCATTCAACTTAGAGAGTTACACTGATGTGTGTATGTAGCAGTTTGAAAACGTTTTCTGACGAGAATATCAAAACTGGTGTTTCCAAGCAAAATCCCGTGTCATACAAAATAGCAGTCAGACTGCCGTTAAAGCACAGAAGAAACATATCTGTGAAACTGATATGGTGTGTGTTCGTTCAACTAAGAGAGTTGAAACTTTGTTTAGATTCAGCAGCTTAGAAACACATTTCTTACAGAAGCTAGATTGGGATATTCCAGACGGAAAGTGGGCATGTGCTATAATGGGAAAGATCTCACCTTAAACAGTAATAGGAAGCTATCAGGGAGATGGCTTGACAATGTGTGCATTCATCTTAGAGAGTTTCACTGATGTGTCTATGTAGCAGTTTGAGAACGTTTTCTGACGAGAATATCAAAACTGATGTTTCCAAGCAAAATCCCGTGTCGTACGAAATAGCAGTAAGACTGCCGGTAAAGCACAGAAGAAACATATCTGTGAAACTGATATGGTGTGTGTTCGTTCAACTAGGAGAGTTGAAACTTTGTTTAGATTCAGCAGCTTAGAAACACATTTCTTAGAGAAGCTAGATTGGGATATTCCAGACGGAAAGTGGGCATGTGTTGTAATAGGAAATATCTCACCTTAAACACTAATAGGAAGCTATCACGGAGATTTCTTGACAATGTGTGCATTCAACTTAGAGAGTTACACTGATGTGTGTATGTAGCAGTTTGAGAAAGTTTTGTGACGAGAATATCAAAACTGATGTTTCCAAGCAAAATCCCCGTGTCGTACAAAATAGCAGTAAGACTGCCGGTAAAGCACAGAAGAAACATATCTGTGAAACTGATATGGTGTGTGTTCGTTCAACTAAGAGAGTTGAAACTTTGTTTAGATTTAGCAGCTTAGAAACACATTTCTTACAGAAGCTAGATTGGGATATTCCAGACAGAAAGTGGGCCTGTGCTGTAATGGGAAAGATCTCACCTTAAACACTAATAGGAAGCTATCACGGAGATTTCTTGACAATGTGTGCATTCAACTTAGAGAGTTACACTGACGTGTGTATGTAGCAGTTTGAGAAAGTTTTGTGACGAGAATATCAAAACTGATGTTTCCAAGGAAAATCCCGTGTTGTACGAAATAGCAGTAACACTGCCGGTAAAGCACAGAAGAAACATATCTGTGAAACTGATATGGTGTGTGTTCGTTCAACTAAGAGAGTTGAAACTTTGTTTAGATTCAGCAGCTTAGAAACACATTTCTTACAGAAGCTAGATTGGGATATTCCAGACGGAAGGTGGGCATGTGCTGTAATGGGAATGATCTCACCTTAAACAGTAATAGGAAGCTATCACGGAGATTGCTTGACAATGTGTGCATTAACTTAGAGAGTTACACTGATGTGTGTATGTAGCAGTTTGAGGACGTTTTCTGACGAGAATATCAAAACTGATGTTTCCAAGTAAAATCCCGTGTCGTATGAAATAGCAGTAAGACTGCTGGTAAAGCACAGAAGAAACATATCTGTGAAACTGATATGGTGTGTGCTAGTTCAACTAAGAGAGTTGAAACTTTGTTTAGATTCAGCAGCTTAGAAACACATTTCTTACAGAAGCTAGATTGGGATATTCCAGAGGGAAAGTGGGCATGTGCTGTAATTGGAGAGATCTCACCTTAAACACTAATAGGAAGCTATCACGGAGATGGCTTGACAATGTGTGCATTCAACTTAGAGAGTTACACTGATGTATGTATGTAGCAGTTTGAGAACGTTTTCTACGAGAATATCAAAACTGATGTTTCCCAGCAAAATCCCGTGTCATACGAAACAGCAGTAAGATTGCCGGTAAAGCACAGAAGAAACATATCTGTGAAACTAATATAGTGTGTGTTCGTTCAACTAAGAGAGTTGAAACTTTGTTTAGATTCACCAGCTTAGAAACACATTTCTTACAGAAGCTAGATTGGGATATTCCAGAGGGAAAGTGGGCATGTGCTGTAATGGGAAAGATCCTCACCTTAAACATTAATAGGAAGGTATCACGGAGGTGGCTTGACAAAGTGTGCATTCAACTTAGAGAGTTTCACTGATGTGTGTATGTAGCAGTTTGAGAAAGTTTTGTGACGAGAATATCAAAATTGATGTTTCCAAGCAAATTCCCGTGTCGTACGAAATAGCACTAACACTGCCGGTAAAGCACAGAAGAAACATATCTGTCAAAGTCATATGGTGTGTGTTTGTTCAATTAAGAGAGTTGAGACTTTGTTTAGATTCAGCAGCTTAGAAACACATTTCTTACACAAGCTAGATTGGGATAGTCCAGACGGAAAGTGGGCATGTGGTGTAATGGGGAAAGATCTCACCTTAAACATTAATAGGAAGCTTATCACGGAGATGGCTTGACAATATGTGCCTTCAACTTAGAGAGTTAAACTGACGTGTGTATGTAGCAGTTTGAGAAAGTTTTTGTGACAAGAATATCAAAACTGATGTTTCCAAGCAAAATCCCGTGTCGTACGAAATAGCAGTAACACTGCCCGGTAAAGCACAGAAGAAACATATCTGTGAAACTGCTATGGTGTGTGTTCGTTCAACTAAGAGTGTTGAAACTTTGTTTAGATTCAGCAGCTTAGAAACACATTTCTTACAGAAGCTAGAGTGGGATATTCCAGATGGAAAGTGGGCATGTGCTGTAATGGGAATGATCTCACCTAAAACACTAATAGGAGCTTTCACGGAGATTTCTTGACAATGTGTGCATTCAACTTAGAGAGTTACACTGATGTGTGTATGTAGCAGTTTGAGAAAGTTTTCTGACGAGAATATCAAAACTGATATTTCTCCAGCAAAATCCCGTGTTGTACGAAATAGCAGTAACACTGCCGGTAAAGCACAGAAGAAACATATCTGTGAAACTGATATGCTGTGTGTTCGTTCAACTAAGAGAGTTGAAACTTTGTTTAGATTCAGCAGCTTAGAAATAAATTTCTTATGGAAGCTAGATTGGGATATTCCAGACGGACAGTGGGCATGAGCTATAATGGGAAATATCTCACCTTAAACAGTAAAAGGGAGATATCACGGAGATGGCTTGACAATGTGTGCATTAAAATTAGAGAGTTACACTGATGTGTGTATGTAACAGATTGAGAACGTTCTGTGACGAGAATATAAAAACTGATGTTTACCAAGCAAAATCTCGTGTCATACGAAATAACAGTAAGACTGCCGGTAAAGCACAGAAGAGACATATCTGTGAAACTGATATGGTGTGTGTTCGTTCAACTAAGAGAGTTGTAACTTTGTTTAGATTCAGCAGCTTAGAAACACATTTCTTACAGAAGCTAGATTAGGATATTCCAGACGGAAAGTGGGCATGTGCTGTAATGGGAAATATCTCACCTTAAACACTAATAGGAAGCTATCACGGAGATTTATTGACAATGTGTGCATTAACATAGAGAGTTACACTGACGTTTGTATGTAGCAGTTTGAGAAGGTTTTCTGAGGAGAATATCAAAACTGATGTTTCCAAGCAAAATCCCGTGTCTTATAAAAGAGCAGTAAGACTGCCAGTAAAGCGCAGAGGAATCATATCTGTGAAACTGATATGGTGTGTTTCCGTTTAACTAAGAGAGTTGAAACTTTGCTTAGATTCAGCAGCATAGAAACACATTTCTTATAGAAGGTAGACGGGGATATTCCAGACGGAAAGTGGGCATGTGTTGTAATGGGAGAGATCTCTCCTTAAACACTAATAGGAAGCTATCACGGAGATGGCTTGACAGTGTGTGCATTCAACTTAGGGAGTTACACTGCTGGGTGTATGTGGCAGTTTGAGAACGTTTTCTGACGAGAATATCAAAACTTATGTTTCCAAGCAAAATCCCGTGTCATAAGAAATAGCAGTAATGGTGCCGGTAAAGCACAGAAAAAACATATCTGTGAAACTGATATGGTGTGTGTTCGTTCAACTAAGAGAGTTGTAACTTTATTTAGATTCAGCAGCGTAGAAACACCTTTCTTACAGAAGCTAGATTGGGATATTCCAGACGGAAAGTGGGCATGTGCTGTAATGGGAAAGATCTCACCTTAAACACTAATAGGATGATATCAGGGAGATGGCTTGACAATGTGTGCATTCAACTTAGAGAGTTACACTGATGTGTGTATGTACCAGTTTGAGGACATTTTCTGAGGAGAATATCAAAACTGATGTTTCCAAGCAAAATCCCGTGTCGTACGAAATAGCAGTAAGACTGCCGATATAGCACTGAAGAAACATATCTGTGAAACTGATATGGTGTGTGTTCGTTCAACTAGCAGACTTGAAACTTTGTTTAGATTCAGCAGCTTAGAAACACATTTCTTACAGAAGCTAGATTGGGATATTCCAGACGGAAAGTGGGCATGTGCTGTAATGGGAAAGATCTCACTTTACACACTAATGGGAAGCTATCATGGAGATTTCTTGACAATGTGTGCATTCAACTTAGAGAGTTACACTGATGTGTGTATGTAGCAGTTTGAGGAGGTTTTCCCACGAGAATATCAAAATTAATGTTTCCAAGCAAAATACCCTGTTGTACAAAATAGCATTCATACTGCTGATAAAGCACAGAAGAAACATATCTGTGAAACTGAAATGGTGTGTGTTCTTTCAACTAAGATAGTTGAAACTTTGTTTAGATTCAGCAGCTTGGAAACACATTTCTTACAGAAGCTAGATTGGGATATTCCAGTTGGAAAGTGAGCATGTGCTGTAATGGGAATGATCTCACCTTTCACACTGATAGAAATCTATCACGGAGATTTCTTGACAATGTGTGCATTAACTTACAGAGTTACACTGCTCTGTGTATGTAACAGTTTGAGAACGTTTTCTGATGAGAATATCAAAACTGATGTTTCCAAGCAAATCCCGTGTAGTACGAAATAGCAGTATCACTGCTGGTAAAGCACAGAAGAAACATATCTGTGAAACTGATCTGGTGTGTGTTCTTTCAACTAAGAGAGCTGAAACTTTGTTTAGATTCAGCAGCTTAGAAACAAATTTCTTACGGAAGCTTGATTGTTACATGCGAGATGAAAAGTAGTCATGAGCTGTAATGGGAAATATCTCACCTTTAACACTAATAGGGAGGATCACAGAGATGGCTTGACAATGTGTGCCATTAAATTAGAGAGTTTACACTGATGCGTGTATGTAGCAGTTTGAGAACGTTTTCTGACGAGAATATCAAAACTGATGTTTCCAAGCAAAATCCCTTCTCTTACGAAATAGCACTAACACTGCCGGTAAAGCACAGAAGAAAAATTTCTGTGGAACTGACATGGTGTGTGTTCGCTCAACTAACAGAGTTAAAACTTTGTTTAGATTCAGCAGCTTAGGAACACATTTCTTACAGGAGCTAGATTGGGATATTCCAGACAAAGGTGCCCATGTGCTGTAATGGGAAAGATCTCACTTTACACAGTAAGAGCAAGATATCACGGAGATTTCTTGACATTGCGTGCATTGAAGTTAGAGAGTTAAACTGATGTGTGTATGTAGCAGTTTGAGAACGTTTTCTGACGAGATATCAAAACTCATGTTTCCCAGCAAAATTCCGTGTAGAACGAAATACCAATAAGACTGCCCATGAAAACAGAAGAAACATGTCTGTGAAACTGATATGGTGTGTGTTCGTTCAGCTAAGAGAGTTGAAATTTTGTTTAGATTCAGCAGTTTAGAAACACATTTCTTACAGAAGCTACATACGGGATATTCCAGACGGAAAGTGGGCATGTGCTGTAATGGGAATGATCTGACATTAAACACGAATAGAAAGCTATCATGGAGACCTTTCTTGACAATGTGTGCATTAACTTACAGAGTTACACCTCATCCTGTGCACTATAGCAGTTTGAGAACGTTTTCCGACGAGAATATCCAACCTGATGTTTCCAAAAAATCCTGTGTCTTACAAAATAGAAGAATCACTGCCGGTAAAGCACAGAAAAAACATATCCTGTGAAACTGATATGGTGTGTGTTCCTTCAATTATGAGAGCTGAAACTTTGTTTAGAATAATCAGCTTAAAAATAAATTTCTTACGGAAGGCAGATTGGGATATTCCAAACCAAACATTGGGCATGTGCTGTAATGGGAAAGATCTCACCTTAAACACTAATAGGAAGCTATCACGGAGATTGCTTGACAATGTGTGCATTCAACTTAGAGAGTTACACTGATGTGTGTATGTAGCAGTTTGAGAACGTTTTCTGACGAGAATATCAAAACTGATGTTTCCAAGCAAAATCCCGTGTCGTACGAAATAGCAGTAAGACTGCCGGTAAAGCACAGAAGAAACATATCTGTGAAACTGATATGGTGTGTGTTCGTTCAACTAAGAGAGTTGAAACTTTGTTTAGATTCAGCAGCTTAGAAACACATTTCTTACAGAAGCTAGATTGGGATATTCCAGACGGAAAGTGGGCATGTGCTGTAATGGGAAAGATCTCACCTTAAACACTAATAGGAAGCTATCACGGAGATGGCTTGACAATGTGTGCATTCAACTTAGAGAGTTACACTGATGTGTGTATGTAGCAGTTTGAGAACGTTTTCTGACGAGAATATCAAAACTGATGTTTCCAAGCAAAATCCCGTGTCGTACGAAATAGCAGTAAGACTGCCTGGTAAAGCACAGAAGAAACATATCTGTGAAACTGATATGGTGTGTGTTCGTTCAACTAAGAGAGTTGAAACTTTGTTTAGATTCAGCAGCTTAGAAACACATTTCTTACAGAAGCTAGATTGGGATATTCCAGACGGAAAGTGGGCATGTGCTGTAATGGGAAAGATCTCACCTTAAACACTAATAGGAAGCTATCACGGAGATGGCTTGACAATGTGTGCATTCAACTTAGAGAGTTACACTGATGTGTGTATGTAGCAGTTTGAGAACGTTTTCTGACGAGAATATCAAAACTGATGTTTCCAAGCAAAATCCCGTGTCGTACGAAATAGCAGTAAGACTGCCGGTAAAGCACAGAAGAAACATATCTGTGAAACTGATATGGTGTGTGTTCGTTCAACTAAGAGAGTTGAAACTTTGTTTAGATTCAGCAGCTTAGAAACACATTTCTTACAGAAGCTAGATTGGGATATTCCAGACGGAAAGTGGGCATGTGCTGTAATGGGAAAGATCTCACCTTAAACACTAATAGGAAGCTATCACGGAGATGTCTTGACAATGTGTGCATTCAACTTAGAGAGTTACACTGATGTGTGTATGTAGCAGTTTGAGAACGTTTTCTGACGAGAATATCAAAACTGATGTTTCCAAGCAAAATCCCGTGTCGTACGAAATAGCAGTAAGACTGCCGGTAAAGCACAGAAGAAACATATCTGTGAAACTGATATGGTGTGTGTTCGTTCAACTAAGAGAGTTGAAACTTTGTTTAGATTCAGCAGCTTAGAAACACATTTCTTACAGAAGCTAGATTGGGATATTCCAGACGGAAAGTGGGCATGTGCTGTAATGGGAAAGATCTCACCTTAAACACTAATAGGAAGCTATCACGGAGATGGCTTGACAATGTGTGCATTCAACTTAGAGAGTTACACTGATGTGTGTATGTAGCAGTTTGAGAACGTTTTCTGACGAGAATATCAAAACTGATGTTTCCAAGCAAAATCCCGTGTCGTACGAAATAGCAGTAAGACTGCCGGTAAAGCACAGAAGAAACATATCTGTGAAACTGATATGGTGTGTGTTCGTTCAACTAAGAGAGTTGAAACTTTGTTTAGATTCAGCAGCTTAGAAACACATTTCTTACAGAAGCTAGATTGGGATATTCCAGACGGAAAGTGGGCATGTGCTGTAATGGGAAAGATCTCACCTTAAACACTAATAGGAAGCTATCACGGAGATGGCTTGACAATGTGTGCATTCAACTTAGAGAGTTACACTGATGTGTGTATGTAGCAGTTTGAGAACGTTTTCTGACGAGAATATCAAAACTGATGTTTCCAAGCAAAATCCCGTGTCGTACGAAATAGCAGTAAGACTGCCGGTAAAGCACAGAAGAAACATATCTGTGAAACTGATATGGTGTGTGTTCGTTCAACTAAGAGAGTTGAAACTTTGTTTAGATTCAGCAGCTTAGAAACACATTTCTTACAGAAGCTAGATTGGGATATTCCAGACGGAAAGTGGGCATGTGCTGTAATGGGAAAGATCTCACCTTAAACACTAATAGGAAGCTATCACGGAGATTGCTTGACAATGTGTGCATTCAACTTAGAGAGTTACACTGATGTGTGTATGTAGCAGTTTGAGAACGTTTTCTGACGAGAATATCAAAACTGATGTTTCCAAGCAAAATCCCGTGTCGTACGAAATAGCAGTAAGACTGCCGGTAAAGCACAGAAGAAACATATCTGTGAAACTGATATGGTGTGTGTTCGTTCAACTAAGAGAGTTGAAACTTTGTTTAGATTCAGCAGCTTAGAAACACATTTCTTACAGAAGCTAGATTGGGATATTCCAGACGGAAAGTGGGCATGTGCTGTAATGGGAAAGATCTCACCTTAAACACTAATAGGAAGCTATCACGGAGATGGCTTGACAATGTGTGCATTCAACTTAGAGAGTTACACTGATGTGTGTATGTAGCAGTTTGAGAAACGTTTTGTGACGAGAATATCAAAACTGATGTTTCCAAGCAAAATCCCGTGTCGTACGAAATAGCAGTAAGACTGCCGGTAAAGCACAGAAGAAACATATCTGTGAAACTGATATGGTGTGTGTTCGTTCAACTAAGAGAGTTGAAACTTTGTTTAGATTCAGCAGCTTAGAAACACATTTCTTACAGAAGCTAGATTGGGATATTCCAGACGGAAAGTGGGCATGTGCTGTAATGGGAAAGATCTCACCTTAAACACTAATAGGAAGCTATCACGGAGATGGCTTGACAATGTGTGCATTCAACTTAGAGAGTTACACTGATGTGTGTATGTAGCAGTTTGAGAACGTTTTCTGACGAGAATATCAAAACTGATGTTTCCAAGCAAAATCCCGTGTCGTACGAAATAGCAGTAAGACTGCCGGTAAAGCACAGAAGAAACATATCTGTGAAACTGATATGGTGTGTGTTCGTTCAACTAAGAGAGTTGAAACTTTGTTTAGATTCAGCAGCTTAGAAACACATTTCTTACAGAAGCTAGATTGGGATATTCCAGACGGAAAGTGGGCATGTGCTGTAATGGGAAAGATCTCACCTTAAACACTAATAGGAAGCTATCACGGAGATGGCTTGACAATGTGTGCATTCAACTTAGAGAGTTACACTGATGTGTGTATGTAGCAGTTTGAGAACGTTTTCTGACGAGAATATCAAAACTGATGTTTCCAAGCAAAATCCCGTGTCGTACGAAATAGCAGTAACACTGCCGGTAAAGCACAGAAGAAACATATCTGTGAAACTGATATGGTGTGTGTTCGTTCAACTAAGAGAGTTGAAACTTTGTTTAGATTCAGCAGCTTAGAAACACATTTCTTACAGAAGCTAGATTGGGATATTCCAGACGGAAAGTGGGCATGTGCTGTAATGGGAAAGATCTCACCTTAAACACTAATAGGAAGCTATCACGGAGATTTCTTGACAATGTGTGCATTCAACTTAGAGAGTTACACTGATGTGTGTATGTAGCAGTTTGAGAACGTTTTCTGACGAGAATATCAAAACTGATGTTTCCAAGCAAAATCCCGTGTCGTACGAAATAGCAGTAAGACTGCCGGTAAAGCACAGAAGAAACATATCTGTGAAACTGATATGGTGTGTGTTCGTTCAACTAAGAGAGTTGAAACTTTGTTTAGATTCAGCAGCTTAGAAACACATTTCTTACAGAAGCTAGATTGGGATATTCCAGACGGAAAGTGGGCATGTGCTGTAATGGGAAAGATCTCACCTTAAACACTAATAGGAAGCTATCACGGAGATGGCTTGACAATGTGTGCATTCAACTTAGAGAGTTACACTGATGTGTGTATGTAGCAGTTTGAGAAAGTTTTCTGACGAGAATATCAAAACTGATGTTTCCAAGCAAAATCCCGTGTCGTACGAAATAGCAGTAACACTGCCGGTAAAGCACAGAAGAAACATATCTGTGAAACTGATATGGTGTGTGTTCGTTCAACTAAGAGAGTTGAAACTTTGTTTAGATTCAGCAGCTTAGAAACACATTTCTTACAGAAGCTAGATTGGGATATTCCAGACGGAAAGTGGGCATGTGCTGTAATGGGAAAGATCTCACCTTAAACACTAATAGGAAGCTATCACGGAGATTGCTTGACAATGTGTGCATTCAACTTAGAGAGTTACACTGATGTGTGTATGTAGCAGTTTGAGAACGTTTTCTGACGAGAATATCAAAACTGATGTTTCCAAGCAAAATCCCGTGTCGTACGAAATAGCAGTAAGACTGCCGGTAAAGCACAGAAGAAACATATCTGTGAAACTGATATGGTGTGTGTTCGTTCAACTAAGAGAGTTGAAACTTTGTTTAGATTCAGCAGCTTAGAAACACATTTCTTACAGAAGCTAGATTGGGATATTCCAGACGGAAAGTGGGCATGTGCTGTAATGGGAAAGATCTCACCTTAAACACTAATAGGAAGCTATCACGGAGATGGCTTGACAATGTGTGCATTCAACTTAGAGAGTTACACTGATGTGTGTATGTAGCAGTTTGAGAACGTTTTCTGACGAGAATATCAAAACTGATGTTTCCAAGCAAAATCCCGTGTCGTACGAAATAGCAGTAAGACTGCCGGTAAAGCACAGAAGAAACATATCTGTGAAACTGATATGGTGTGTGTTCGTTCAACTAAGAGAGTTGAAACTTTGTTTAGATTCAGCAGCTTAGAAACACATTTCTTACAGAAGCTAGATTGGGATATTCCAGACGGAAAGTGGGCATGTGCTGTAATGGGAAAGATCTCACCTTAAACACTAATAGGAAGCTATCACGGAGATGGCTTGACAATGTGTGCATTCAACTTAGAGAGTTACACTGATGTGTGTATGTAGCAGTTTGAGAACGTTTTCTGACGAGAATATCAAAACTGATGTTTCCAAGCAAAATCCCGTGTCGTACGAAATAGCAGTAAGACTGCCGGTAAAGCACAGAAGAAACATATCTGTGAAACTGATATGGTGTGTGTTCGTTCAACTAAGAGAGTTGAAACTTTGTTTAGATTCAGCAGCTTAGAAACACATTTCTTACAGAAGCTAGATTGGGATATTCCAGACGGAAAGTGGGCATGTGCTGTAATGGGAAAGATCTCACCTTAAACACTAATAGGAAGCTATCACGGAGATGGCTTGACAATGTGTGCATTCAACTTAGAGAGTTACACTGATGTGTGTATGTAGCAGTTTGAGAACGTTTTCTGACGAGAATATCAAAACTGATGTTTCCAAGCAAAATCCCGTGTCGTACGAAATAGCAGTAACACTGCCGGTAAAGCACAGAAGAAACATATCTGTGAAACTGATATGGTGTGTGTTCGTTCAACTAAGAGAGTTGAAACTTTGTTTAGATTCAGCAGCTTAGAAACACATTTCTTACAGAAGCTAGATTGGGATATTCCAGACGGAAAGTGGGCATGTGCTGTAATGGGAAAGATCTCACCTTAAACACTAATAGGAAGCTATCACGGAGATTTCTTGACAATGTGTGCATTCAACTTAGAGAGTTACACTGATGTGTGTATGTAGCAGTTTGAGAACGTTTTCTGACGAGAATATCAAAACTGATGTTTCCAAGCAAAATCCCGTGTCGTACGAAATAGCAGTAAGACTGCCGGTAAAGCACAGAAGAAACATATCTGTGAAACTGATATGGTGTGTGTTCGTTCAACTAAGAGAGTTGAAACTTTGTTTAGATTCAGCAGCTTAGAAACACATTTCTTACAGAAGCTAGATTGGGATATTCCAGACGGAAAGTGGGCATGTGCTGTAATGGGAAAGATCTCACCTTAAACACTAATAGGAAGCTATCACGGAGATTTCTTGACAATGTGTGCATTCAACTTAGAGAGTTACACTGATGTGTGTATGTAGCAGTTTGAGAACGTTTTCTGACGAGAATATCAAAACTGATGTTTCCAAGCAAAATCCCGTGTCGTACGAAATAGCAGTAAGACTGCCGGTAAAGCACAGAAGAAACATATCTGTGAAACTGATATGGTGTGTGTTCGTTCAACTAAGAGAGTTGAAACTTTGTTTAGATTCAGCAGCTTAGAAACACATTTCTTACAGAAGCTAGATTGGGATATTCCAGACGGAAAGTGGGCATGTGCTGTAATGGGAAAGATCTCACCTTAAACACTAATAGGAAGCTATCACGGAGATGGCTTGACAATGTGTGCATTCAACTTAGAGAGTTACACTGATGTGTGTATGTAGCAGTTTGAGAACGTTTTCTGACGAGAATATCAAAACTGATGTTTCCAAGCAAAATCCCGTGTCGTACGAAATAGCAGTAAGACTGCCGGTAAAGCACAGAAGAAACATATCTGTGAAACTGATATGGTGTGTGTTCGTTCAACTAAGAGAGTTGAAACTTTGTTTAGATTCAGCAGCTTAGAAACACATTTCTTACAGAAGCTAGATTGGGATATTCCAGACGGAAAGTGGGCATGTGCTGTAATGGGAAAGATCTCACCTTAAACACTAATAGGAAGCTATCACGGAGATTTCTTGACAATGTGTGCATTCAACTTAGAGAGTTACACTGATGTGTGTATGTAGCAGTTTGAGAACGTTTTCTGACGAGAATATCAAAACTGATGTTTCCAAGCAAAATCCCGTGTCGTACGAAATAGCAGTAAGACTGCCGGTAAAGCACAGAAGAAACATATCTGTGAAACTGATATGGTGTGTGTTCGTTCAACTAAGAGAGTTGAAACTTTGTTTAGATTCAGCAGCTTAGAAACACATTTCTTACAGAAGCTAGATTGGGATATTCCAGACGGAAAGTGGGCATGTGCTGTAATGGGAAAGATCTCACCTTAAACACTAATAGGAAGCTATCACGGAGATGGCTTGACAATGTGTGCATTCAACTTAGAGAGTTACACTGATGTGTGTATGTAGCAGTTTGAGAACGTTTTCTGACGAGAATATCAAAACTGATGTTTCCAAGCAAAATCCCGTGTCGTACGAAATAGCAGTAAGACTGCCGGTAAAGCACAGAAGAAACATATCTGTGAAACTGATATGGTGTGTGTTCGTTCAACTAAGAGAGTTGAAACTTTGTTTAGATTCAGCAGCTTAGAAACACATTTCTTACAGAAGCTAGATTGGGATATTCCAGACGGAAAGTGGGCATGTGCTGTAATGGGAAAGATCTCACCTTAAACACTAATAGGAAGCTATCACGGAGATGGCTTGACAATGTGTGCATTCAACTTAGAGAGTTACACTGATGTGTGTATGTAGCAGTTTGAGAACGTTTTCTGACGAGAATATCAAAACTGATGTTTCCAAGCAAAATCCCGTGTCGTACGAAATAGCAGTAAGACTGCCGGTAAAGCACAGAAGAAACATATCTGTGAAACTGATATGGTGTGTGTTCGTTCAACTAAGAGAGTTGAAACTTTGTTTAGATTCAGCAGCTTAGAAACACATTTCTTACAGAAGCTAGATTGGGATATTCCAGACGGAAAGTGGGCATGTGCTGTAATGGGAAAGATCTCACCTTAAACACTAATAGGAAGCTATCACGGAGATGGCTTGACAATGTGTGCATTCAACTTAGAGAGTTACACTGATGTGTGTATGTAGCAGTTTGAGAACGTTTTCTGACGAGAATATCAAAACTGATGTTTCCAAGCAAAATCCCGTGTCGTACGAAATAGCAGTAAGACTGCCGGTAAAGCACAGAAGAAACATATCTGTGAAACTGATATGGTGTGTGTTCGTTCAACTAAGAGAGTTGAAACTTTGTTTAGATTCAGCAGCTTAGAAACACATTTCTTACAGAAGCTAGATTGGGATATTCCAGACGGAAAGTGGGCATGTGCTGTAATGGGAAAGATCTCACCTTAAACACTAATAGGAAGCTATCACGGAGATTGCTTGACAATGTGTGCATTCAACTTAGAGAGTTACACTGATGTGTGTATGTAGCAGTTTGAGAACGTTTTCTGACGAGAATATCAAAACTGATGTTTCCAAGCAAAATCCCGTGTCGTACGAAATAGCAGTAAGACTGCCGGTAAAGCACAGAAGAAACATATCTGTGAAACTGATATGGTGTGTGTTCGTTCAACTAAGAGAGTTGAAACTTTGTTTAGATTCAGCAGCTTAGAAACACATTTCTTACAGAAGCTAGATTGGGATATTCCAGACGGAAAGTGGGCATGTGCTGTAATGGGAAAGATCTCACCTTAAACACTAATAGGAAGCTATCACGGAGATGGCTTGACAATGTGTGCATTCAACTTAGAGAGTTACACTGATGTGTGTATGTAGCAGTTTGAGAACGTTTTCTGACGAGAATATCAAAACTGATGTTTCCAAGCAAAATCCCGTGTCGTACGAAATAGCAGTAACACTGCCGGTAAAGCACAGAAGAAACATATCTGTGAAACTGATATGGTGTGTGTTCGTTCAACTAAGAGAGTTGAAACTTTGTTTAGATTCAGCAGCTTAGAAACACATTTCTTACAGAAGCTAGATTGGGATATTCCAGACGGAAAGTGGGCATGTGCTGTAATGGGAAAGATCTCACCTTAAACACTAATAGGAAGCTATCACGGAGATTTCTTGACAATGTGTGCATTCAACTTAGAGAGTTACACTGATGTGTGTATGTAGCAGTTTGAAAACGTTTTCTGACGAGAATATCAAAACTGATGTTTCCAAGCAAAATCCCGTGTCGTACGAAATAGCAGTAAGACTGCCGGTAAAGCACAGAAGAAACATATCTGTGAAACTGATATGGTGTGTGTTCGTTCAACTAAGAGAGTTGAAACTTTGTTTAGATTCAGCAGCTTAGAAACACATTTCTTACAGAAGCTAGATTGGGATATTCCAGACGGAAAGTGGGCATGTGCTGTAATGGGAAAGATCTCACCTTAAACACTAATAGGAAGCTATCACGGAGATGGCTTGACAATGTGTGCATTCAACTTAGAGAGTTACACTGATGTGTGTATGTAGCAGTTTGAGAACGTTTTGTGACGAGAATATCAAAACTGATGTTTCCAAGCAAAATCCCGTGTCGTACGAAATAGCAGTAAGACTGCCGGTAAAGCACAGAAGAAACATATCTGTGAAACTGATATGGTGTGTGTTCGTTCAACTAAGAGAGTTGAAACTTTGTTTAGATTCAGCAGCTTAGAAACACATTTCTTACAGAAGCTAGATTGGGATATTCCAGACGGAAAGTGGGCATGTGCTGTAATGGGAAAGATCTCACCTTAAACACTAATAGGAAGCTATCACGGAGATGGCTTGACAATGTGTGCATTCAACTTAGAGAGTTACACTGATGTGTGTATGTAGCAGTTTGAGAACGTTTTCTGACGAGAATATCAAAACTGATGTTTCCAAGCAAAATCCCGTGTCGTACGAAATAGCAGTAAGACTGCCGGTAAAGCACAGAAGAAACATATCTGTGAAACTGATATGGTGTGTGTTCGTTCAACTAAGAGAGTTGAAACTTTGTTTAGATTCAGCAGCTTAGAAACACATTTCTTACAGAAGCTAGATTGGGATATTCCAGACGGAAAGTGGGCATGTGCTGTAATGGGAAAGATCTCACCTTAAACACTAATAGGAAGCTATCACGGAGATGGCTTGACAATGTGTGCATTCAACTTAGAGAGTTACACTGATGTGTGTATGTAGCAGTTTGAGAACGTTTTCTGACGAGAATATCAAAACTGATGTTTCCAAGCAAAATCCCGTGTCGTACGAAATAGCAGTAAGACTGCCGGTAAAGCACAGAAGAAACATATCTGTGAAACTGATATGGTGTGTGTTCGTTCAACTAAGAGAGTTGAAACTTTGTTTAGATTCAGCAGCTTAGAAACACATTTCTTACAGAAGCTAGATTGGGATATTCCAGACGGAAAGTGGGCATGTGCTGTAATGGGAAAGATCTCACCTTAAACACTAATAGGAAGCTATCACGGAGATGTCTTGACAATGTGTGCATTCAACTTAGAGAGTTACACTGATGTGTGTATGTAGCAGTTTGAGAACGTTTTCTGACGAGAATATCAAAACTGATGTTTCCAAGCAAAATCCCGTGTCGTACGAAATAGCAGTAAGACTGCCGGTAAAGCACAGAAGAAACATATCTGTGAAACTGATATGGTGTGTGTTCGTTCAACTAAGAGAGTTGAAACTTTGTTTAGATTCAGCAGCTTAGAAACACATTTCTTACAGAAGCTAGATTGGGATATTCCAGACGGAAAGTGGGCATGTGCTGTAATGGGAAAGATCTCACCTTAAACACTAATAGGAAGCTATCACGGAGATGGCTTGACAATGTGTGCATTCAACTTAGAGAGTTACACTGATGTGTGTATGTAGCAGTTTGAGAACGTTTTGTGACGAGAATATCAAAACTGATGTTTCCAAGCAAAATCCCGTGTCGTACGAAATAGCAGTAACACTGCCGGTAAAGCACAGAAGAAACATATCTGTGAAACTGATATGGTGTGTGTTCGTTCAACTAAGAGAGTTGAAACTTTGTTTAGATTCAGCAGCTTAGAAACACATTTCTTACAGAAGCTAGATTGGGATATTCCAGACGGAAAGTGGGCATGTGCTGTAATGGGAAAGATCTCACCTTAAACACTAATAGGAAGCTATCACGGAGATGGCTTGACAATGTGTGCATTCAACTTAGAGAGTTACACTGATGTGTGTATGTAGCAGTTTGAGAACGTTTTCTGACGAGAATATCAAAACTGATGTTTCCAAGCAAAATCCCGTGTCGTACGAAATAGCAGTAAGACTGCCGGTAAAGCACAGAAGAAACATATCTGTGAAACTGATATGGTGTGTGTTCGTTCAACTAAGAGAGTTGAAACTTTGTTTAGATTCAGCAGCTTAGAAACACATTTCTTACAGAAGCTAGATTGGGATATTCCAGACGGAAAGTGGGCATGTGCTGTAATGGGAAAGATCTCACCTTAAACACTAATAGGAAGCTATCACGGAGATGTCTTGACAATCTGTGCATTCAGTTAGAAGTTTACATTGATGTGTGTTATGCAGCAGGTTAAAAACAGTTTTATGACGAAAATATGAAGTCTGAGGTTTCCAAGCAAAATCCCTGTGACGTACGAAATGGCAGTAAGACTGCCGATGAGGCACCCCAGAAACATATACTGTGAGAATTCGGTAGAGGTATGTGTTGATTCAACGAACAAAGTTGAACCTTTGCTTAGATTCAGCAGCTTAAAAACAATTCTTACAAAAGCTAAATTGGCATCCTACAGACAGAAAGTGGGCATGTGCTCTAATAAGTATATCACCTTAAACACTAATAGGCAGCTTTGAGGGAAATTTCTTGAGAATGTGAGCTTTGAACGTCCAGAGTTACACTAATATTTGTATGTAGTATTTTGAGAACATTTTGATTGAATATGAAAAACTGATCTTTCCCAGCGAAATCCCGTGCTGTATGAAATGCCTAGTTGAGACTACCGGTAACCCACAGAAGAAACATAATTGAAACTGATATGGTGTGTGTTCGTTCAACGAAGAGAGTTGAAACTTTGTTTAGTTTCAGCAGCTTAGAAACAAAGTTCCCCCAAAAGCTTACATTGGCATATTCCGCACCCGAATTGGGCATGTGCTCTAATGGGAAGCCTGTAACTTTAAACACTAATAGAGCCTTTCAAGGAGATTTCTTGAGAATGTGTGCATTCAACGTAAAGAATGACACTAAATATTTGTATATGTAGAAATTTGAGAAACGTTTTCTGATGGGAATTATGGCGCCCCGCTAATTTTTCCAAGCAAAATCCTCTGTATACGAAATGACAGTAAGATTTCCGATAAAGTTCAGAAGAACCATATCTATGCAACTCGTATGGTGTGTGATCGGTCAGGCGAGGAAAGTTGAAACTTTGTTAGATTAAGCCGCTTCCGAGCGCAACTTCTACCACGAAGTTTCATTGGGATGTTGCTTGATGGAAAGTTAACAAGTGCTGTAATGGGAAATCTCTGAGACTTAAGCAATGATCGCCGAAGGCATGTGGGACATTTCTCGACAATGTCTGGTCTGTATTCTTAGAGAGTTTACACTGATGTGTGTATATAACAACTTGAGAGCGAACTCTGAGGAGAATATCAAAACTCAATATTTCCGAGCAAAATCACTTATCTTACAAAATAGCAGTAATATTCCCGGTAAAGCAAAGAACAAACATATCTTGTGAAAGTGATATGGTGTGTGTTGGTAGGAGTTGAGAGAGTTTAAAACTTTTTTAGATTGAGCAGTTGAGAAACACATTTCTTACATGAGATCAGTTTGGGATGTTGTCGCCGCGAATTGGTTATGTGCTGTGATATGGCAAACACCTCACCTTACACACCAAAAGGAGGCTATGGGTGAGATTTTTTGCCTTGGTGTCCATCCACCCTTAAAAGTTACATTGATGTGTGTATGTGACAGTTAAAAACTTTGTCTCACTGGAATATGAAAACTGATCTTTCCACAAGCAAAATCACGTGCCGTACAAAACAGCAGTTATGCTGCCGGTAAAGCCCAAGAGAAAGATATGTTTGAAACTCGTAAGGGGTATATTCATTAAACTCCCCGAGTTAAAGCTTTGTTTAGATTCAGCAGCTTAGAAACACATTTCTTACAAAAGCTAAATTGGGATATGCGAGACTGGAGTGTGGGCATGGTGTGTAATGGAAAAGTTCGCCTTAAACACTAAATAGAAGGTATAACGGAGATGGCTTCACAATATCCAAATCAACTAAGAGTTTTATTCTGACGTGTGTATGCATGAGCAGTTTTAGAAACGCTTCGTGACGAGAATATATCAAAACTCGGTGTTTCCAAGCAAAATCCCATGTTAGTACGCAAAAGAGCAAAAAGACTACCGGTCGCAGCACAGAAGAAACGTATATTTGTGAAACTCGGTATGGTGTGTGTTGATTCGATTCAGACAATTGAAAAATTTGTTTAGATTCAACAGCTCAGAAACACATTTCTTAAAGAAGAGCTCACAGTGGGATATTCCACAGGGAAAGTGCATATGTGCTGTGAATAGGAAAGATCTCACCTTAAACACTAATAGGAAGCTAAGGCGGAAATGGCTTGACAATGTGTACCTTAGCTTAGGGAGATACACTGACGTGTGTATGAAGCAGATTAAGAAAGTTTTGTGAGGGGAATATCAAACTTGATATTTCCAAGCAAAATCACTTATCATACTAAATAGCAGTAATACTTTAGGTGAAGCATCAGAGAAAACATCTCTGTGAAACTGGGTGTGGGTGTGTATTATGGTTGAACTCTCAAGAGTTTTGTGAAACTTTGCTTAGAACTGCGGCAACTTAGAAACACATTTCTTACACAAGCTAGATTGGAATATTCCAGACACAAAGTGGGTGTGTGCTGCAATGGAAAAGTACCGCAACTTAAACACTAATCAAAACCTATTCACGGAAATAGCTTGGGCAATGTAAGCATTCAACTTAGAGAGTTACACTAACGTGTGTATGTGGCGGTTTCAGAACTTTTTGTGTGGATACTTGAAAACTGATGCTTGAAAGCAAAATCCCGTGTCTTCCAGAAACAGCAGTTGCACTACGGGAAAGCGCAGACGAAACACCCCTTTGAAACTGATATGGTGTGCATTCGTTCTACTTCAAGAGTTGAAACGTTGCTTAAATTCAGCAGCTTAGAAACACATTTCTTGCAGAAGCTAGTTTGGGATATTACAGGCGATAATTGACCCTGGGCTGTAATGGGCAAGATATCAGCCTAAGCACTAACAGGAAGCTATAGTGCAGATTTCTTGACAATGTGTGCATTCAACGTAGAGAGTTACAGTGATGTGTGTATGTAGCAGGTTGAAAACACTTGTCTGAGGAGAATATCAAAAGTTGATGTGTCCAAGCGAAAATCCCTCCTCATGCAAAATAGCAGTGAGACTGCCTTGAGTACCGCAAGAAGCGTATCTGTGAAACTGATATGGTGTGTGTTCCTTCAACTCAAGGTATTAATTGTTCTCTTAGGTTCAGCAGCAAAAAAACACATTTCTTACAGAAGCTAGATTGGGATGTACTGCAGAAGTAAAGTGGGCAAGTGGTGTTCAATGGGAAGGTCTCACCTTAAACACTAATCAGGAGCATATCTAATGGCGATGGGTTGAGCAATGTGCATTGGAGATAAAGTTATTTACACTGATATGTGTTGTAGCAGGCTGTCAACGTTCCCTGATGAGAATATTAGAGTTGTTTAATGTTTTCCAGCAAAATCCCCCCCCATACCAAATGAGAAATGATTTTGCTCCATAACCCACAGAAGAAACATATCTCCAAAACTGGTATGGTGTATATTAGATGAGCTAAGAGAGTTGAAACTTTTTTTAGATTCAGCATTTTAGAAACACATTTCTTCACAGAAGCTAAATTGGTATATTGCAGACGGAAAGTAGGCATGTGCTCTAATGGGCAGGAGTGTACCTTACGTATAAAATCTTTGGAGGAAATTTCTTGAGAATGTGTGTTTGGATTTAGAGAGTTACACCTTGTTTGTATGTAGGAATTTGAGAGGTTTTCTAACGACAATATCAAAACTGATATTTCCGAGTCAAATCCTATCTCGTATTTAATAGCTGTAAGTTTTCCAGTAAAGCATGGAAGCAACGTCTCTGTGAAACTGATATGGTGTGTGTTGAGTAGGAGCTGAGAAGAAGTGAAGCTGTGTTAGGATTCAGCAGCTTAGAAACGTATTACTTAAAGGAGCTAGATTGGCATAATCCAGACGCCACGTAAACATGCACTGTAATGGGAAAAGTCCCACTTTACACACTAATAAGAAGCTATAGCGGAGATGGCTTGACAATGTGTATATTCAACTCAGAGGGCTAGCAGTTTTTTGTGTATATAGCAGTTTGAGAAGGTTTTCTAACGAGAATATCAAAACTAATTTTTGAGGCAAAATCCCCGTGTTGTGTGAAATAGCAGCAAAGGTTCGGGTAAAACACAAAAAACGGATCTGTGCAAGTCATATGGTGTGTGTTCGTTCAACTAAGAGACTAGAAAGCTTGTTTACATTCAGCAGCATAGAAACACATTTTTTACAGAGGCTAGGTTGGGATATTAGACAGAAAGTAGGTAATGCTATAATGGGAAAAGTCTCACCTTAAACACTAATCAGAAGATGTCAGCGAAATTTCGTGACAATGTGTAAATTCCAGTTAGAAGACATTAGGCTGATGCCTGTATATAACAGTTTTAGAAGGTTTTGTAGGCGGATCTCCAAACTAAGTTTCCAAGCAGGAGTTAGGGTGCATACAGAAAACAGCAGTAAGACTTCCAATAAAGCACAGAAAGAAACGGATCTGTGAAACTGATAAGGTGTTTACTCATATAGACAAAGAGAGTTGAAACTTTGTATAGATTTAGCACAGCTTAGAAACCAATTTCTTGGAGAAGCTAGATTCATATATTCCACAACAGAAAAGTAGGCTTGTGCTCTAGTGGGAAATAACTCAGCTTAAACACTAATAGGCAGCTTTCACGGAGGAAGAAATTGTTAGAGAATGTGACTAGGCATTGCCCCAGAGAGTTACACTAATATTTCTATGTAGGAATTTTAGAAAGTTTTGTGACGGAATGTTAAAAGCTGATGCTTTGATTAAAATCCTGTGTCATACAAAAATAGCAGTAATACTGGTGGAAAAGCACAGAAGAAACATATCTGTGAAACTGATATGGTGTGTGCTAGGCTCAGTCTAAGAGAGTTGAAACTTTGTTTAGATTCAGCAGCTAAGAAACACATTTCTTACAGGAGCTACATTGGGGTATTCCAGACGGAACATGGGCATGTGCTGTAATGGGAGAGATCTCACTTTACACACTAATACGAATCTATCAGGGAGATACCTTGACAATCTGTGCATTCAACTAAGAGAATTACATAGATGTGTGTATGTAGCAGTTTGAGAAAGTTTTCTGAAGAGAGTATCAAAACTGATATTTCCAAGCAAAATCCCGTGTGGTACGAAATAGCAATAAGATTGCCATTAAAACACAAAAGAAACATATCTGTGAAACTGATACGATGTGTGTTCGTTCAACTAAGAGAGTTGAAACTTTGAATATATTCAGCAGCTTAGAAACACATTTCTTACCGCAGCTAGATTGGGATATTCCAGAGAGAAAGTGGGCATGTGCTGTAATGGGAAAGATCCCACCTTAAACACTAATGGGAAGCTATCACGGTCATGGTTTGACAATGTGTGCATTCAACTTAGAGAGTTACACTGACGTGTCTATGTAACAATTTGAGAAAGTTTTGTGACGAGAATATCAAAACTGATGTTTCCAAGCAAAATCCCGTATCCTACGAAATAGCAGTAACACTGCCGGTAAAGCACAGAAAATCCACTTCTGTGAAACTGATATAGTGTGTGTTCGTTCAACTAAGAGAGCTGAAACTTTGTTTAGATTCAGCAACTTAGAAACTCATTTCTTACAGAAGCTAGTTTGGGATATTCCAGACGGAAAGTGGGCATGTGCTGTAATGGGAAAGATCTCACCTTAAAGAGTAATAGGAGTTTTTAGGGAGATTTCTTGACAATGTGTGCATTCAACTTAGAGAGTTTCACTGATGTGTGTATGCAGCAGTTTGAGAAAGTTCTGTGACGAGAATATCCTAACTGATGTCTCCGAGCAGAATCCCGTGTCGTACGAAATAGCAGTAAGAATGCCGGTAAAGCACAGAAGAAACATATCTGTGAAACTGATATGGTGTGTGTTCGTTCAACTAAGAGAGTTGAAACTTTGTTTAGATTCAGCAGCTTAGAAACACATTTCTTACAGAAGCTAGTTTGGGATATTCCAGACGGAAAGTGGGCATGTGCTGTAATGGGAAAGATCTCAACTTAAACACTAATAGGAAGCTCTCAGGGAGATTTCTTGACAATGTGTGCATTCAACTTAGAGAGTTACACTGACGTGTGTATGTAGCAGTTTGAGAACGTTTTGTGACGAGAATATCAAAACTGATGTTTCCAAGCAAAATCCCGTGTCATACGAAAATAGCAGTAAGAATGCCGGTAAAGCACAGAAGAAACATATCTGTGAAACTGGTATGGTGTGTGTTCGTTCAACTAAGAGAGTTGAAACTTTGTTTATATTTAGCAGCTTAGAAACACATTTCTTATACAAGCTAGACGGGGATATTCTAGACGGAAAGTGGGCATGTGCTCTAAATGGTAAAGCATCTCCACCTTAAACAGTAATAGGTAGCTGTCACGGAGATTTCTTGACAATGCGTGCATTCAAGTTAGAGAGTTTCACTAATGTGTGTATGTAGCAGTGTGAGAAAGTTTTGTGACGAGAATATCAAAACTGATGTTTCCAAAGCAAAATCCTTGTGTGGTACGGAAGTAGGAGTAACACTGCCGGTAAAACATAGAAGAAACACACCTGTGAACCTGAGATGTTTAAAGAAAACCCCCTTGCTAGAAGTATCACGAGATTTCTTACAGTGTGTCATTAAATTAGAGAGTTCACCATGTGTATTAGCAGATTAGAAGGTTCTATCCTATATAAACTCATCTTTCCATAAGATCGTGTCTCGAAGCGGTATGGCCGGCAAGATAGAAAACATATCTTGGTCCCACGGTGTGGTTGTTCAACTAAGAGAATTGAAACCTTGTTCACATTCTCGTAGCTTAAAAACACGTTTCTTACAAAAGTTGGAATATTGGGATATTCCAGACGGAAAGTGTGGCATGTGCTGTAATAAAAAAAATCTCACCTTAAACATGGTAATCGGAAGCAATCACGGAGATTTCTTGACAATGTGTGCATTAAACTTAACAAGTTACACTGATGTGGTGCACTAAGTAACAGTTTGAGAAGGTTTTCTGACAAGGATATCAAAACTGATGTTTCCAAGAAAATACAATCTAATTAAATAGCGGGATCACTGCCGGTAAAGCACAGAAGAAACGTATCTTTGAAAACTCATATGGTGTGTGTTCGTTCAAGTAAGAGAGTTGAGCAAGCTTTGTTTAGATTCAGCAGCTTAGAAACACATTTCTTACAGAAGCTAGTTTGAGCAATTGGTGATGTTATGTTATGTCCTGTTCTTGGTTCAGTTACGTATTGC